>VYXB01002800.1:164405-230719 GCA_013397135.1 Pachyramphus minor
TTGAACCCTTTACTCCTTGTCCTGTCACTAAAGTTCCTTACAACGAGTCCATCTCTGGCTTCCCTGAAAGCCCGATTCAGCTACTGGAAGGCTGCTATGAAACTCCCCTGTGGATCTGGGGTCAAGTGATGGGGAAGTAGGAAGAAAAATTACAAACCTGTTGTTGGATAGGGAGGACAAGAATCAGCATCAGTCCAAGTACTTGGATTTCGAACATAATCATCTCTGTAAGGGCTCTGACTAAATTCAGCTACAAATTTAGTTGATAAACTGATATTTACACCACTAAATATATGGAATCAATCTAATTTAACAAGAAGGAATGCATAAAGGGCCTAGAGACCTGAACTCTTTCTCTCACACCTGCTGCTTTATGATCTGAGAGCTTCTTTCTCTACCAGTTAACTTTGCCTACAATAAGTACCCACATTTGAGAAGAAGAATCTTGGGTATCACAATCTATACTAGATCTTTCATATCAAACAATTATTTTTCTTACATATATTTCAAAGCCTGCCTTTAAAGAGCTGGAAGCTCTAAATATTGTCCACCCTTTTATCCAGCATTCCACACAAACTGATTTATAAGGTGCACTGGGATTTGCTAAGTAGCTTCAGCTTTGTCACAATATTCTGAGAAGTTCATCTATATTCCTTGTTGTTAAACTTGCATCAAGCTAAATCATTAAACAAATATGAGGGAAGATGGTGCTTTTAATTTTGTAGCCTGCCCATGGCACTTCTACCTACCCTCCAGTTTGGAGGATGCTCTAGGTAAGTTTGTGGAACTGGGCAGAGAGAATCCCTTCTTTCTCACAATACATGCAAACCCTCTGGGAAATCATGCTGAATGCATTCATCTAAATCCCCCTTCAAACCAGTCACTTTGCCATAGATCTTCTTTGTGCTTCAGCTTAAAAACTGCATGGTGATTTCTTAAAAGGCAGGACAGTTGCCTCTCACAGGGAGGGAGTTAAATATATGGAACTCACTGTCAGTCTTCATATTGCCTGTGTGAGTTTGCATAAATTATTAACAGAGTTATTTTGATGCACCTTAAGAGGAGTCAGTAGCCCACTTAATTTTAACATACTTTATCCTTGCTGTTTATTATGCATTGTCTGGTAGTCCTTTCAAAATGCTTTTTTCTATTTACCTTTTGCTGTGTCACTTGGAATGTAACAGCCTAGAGTCATCCTGTGCTGTCATCCTAGCAGCAGAGCCTCCCTGATCTTGTAGGAATCCCTACATGTTGGAACTGTAAAAAGTTACTCTCCATTATTATCATCATCATCACCAGTAAATGGATGAAAAATGCCCGTGTAATGTAGAGCCCACAGTAGGATACTTAGACCTTTTCATTGTTACTTGTATATGCAAAATTTCTGTTATTGTCTGTTTTCTCAGGTTCTGCATGATCAGCTGCTCAATTTTTTTTTTATTTCTCTTTTAAACTGATTAGCACATAATTAAGTATTAAGAGCAATTCTTTTATATAGCAGCACTTTTGGAAGTGCTTCACTAAGGAATTTCTATTTGTGGTAACAGGCATGTGTGTACATCTGGGCCTGAAATCTGTCTTCAGGGGCCTCCTCTTTGTCCAGGCAAGGGATAGAAAGAATAATGTGCAAAAGCTTCTTACCAAATAATTGCTGCACTCTGCTGGTCAACCTTGATGTGCCACAGAAAGCTTGAGTTTATTTGGAGACCAAGGCAGCAAGGATATGTGCTCAAATGGAAATTTGGGAATAGACTAAACAGCACTGCTTCTTCCCCATATGCACTGTTAAGACCCATTTAGTCTTGAGTGAAAATTTGCTTTAAGTCTGTGAATCCATTTGAGATGTCAGGTACTTCATGTCCCATGCAACAGAAAGGGTGCCTCAGTAAGAAATGACTCAGACAGAGAGTCACGCTTTCATCTATCCAAGAAGAAATAACAAGCCAGTGAATGTCAAGAGATAAACACTCCATGCATGACAATTTGGGGTAGATGATCACAGAATCACAGAATGGGTAAGTCTGGAAAGGACCACAGTGGGTCATTTGGTCCAACCTCCCTGCCCAAGCATGGTCATCCCAGATCACATAGCACAGGATTATGCCCAGACTGTTCTGGAATATCTCCAGTGAGAGAGACTCCACACCTTCTGTGGGCAGCCTGTTCAGTGCTTGGTCAGTGCACAGCAACAAAGTTCTTCCTTGTGTTCAGGTGGAACTTCCTTGCATCAGTTTGTGTTGTTGCCCCTTGTCCCATTGCTTTTCACCCCCGAGAAAGGCAATCAGCAGAGTGGTCTCATAGAAGAAACTACCTCACTGTATAACAGAGATGGAAACTCTGTAAGAAGAAAGAAGGGGAAACAATAACAAACATTCAACCTCTCACTTCCCTTCCCAAAATAAATTCTGGCTTAAAATCTCACACATTTCTTCAGGTAATATTTGGATGTTTGGAAATTTCTTCTCTTAACTGATTCCATGTCCTACCTCTTATGTTGCAGTTCAAACTGGGAAATGCCATTTGCACACACCTCATTGTCCTTCTGTTTTTCATGGCAAAGCTACACATGACTGATGCTGAGTTTTACCAATAGCTGACACAGTGCTATCAATTAATGTTTGCTGTGTCTGTGGGCTCCTGCTGAGTTGAACATGTTGGCTGCTATGGGTGTTATGGAGCTGCTTGCCTCCAATTAGAACGCATGTTGAGAGGACAAAGTTTGAGTATAATAGGTCAGCAGTGGGTATTCCTCAACAGATTTCAAAATGCCAAACAGATGTAAGGCCATACCACTAAACTACCCCTTGTCAATGTTGTGTAGTCTTACACAGTGACACTAGACAGCTGTGGCCCACTGTCTACCTTGCTGGCTCTTCTGAAGAGGGCATTTTTCATCTGTCTGTTCATCCTGTGCTCTGAGGAGATCAAGTGTGATCTGGTCCAGCCCAAAATGAGCAAAGTTGCACTAGTCCTGCAGCAAATCAGAAGTGATAAGGACAGCTAGACAGACACCAAGGAGGGCAGTTCATTGTAGATATCTTAGATCACTACCCTGGGACTAGCCTCTTATTGTTATTTTAACTTCTGCTGCACACATGTCATAGCAGCGCTTTGAGTCTTTTTATCTAGAAACTGTGTTGTTCATATTCCAGACCAGAACAGAGCATATTTTCATCTTGGTTTTACCAAGACTGAGAGTGGTCTTTATTAGACACAGCGCAAAGTTACAATTGTAAAGTCAGAGAAGATGTGCAAAATATTGCTGAATGCAAATGCCATGTGTAGCCTATTTTGACTGCCAGAAACCTCAAGATATACTTGCAACACATATTCCTGTGCTTGCAGAATTTTCACTTGAGGACAAATCAAAGGGGTTTCTTAGATGTGGTCTTGGATGTAAAGCAGTTTTATTTACCCCTTCACCAGCAAAACACATTTTCTTTGCATATATGTTATCACTGATGATGCAGAATCCCTCTGAAGGATAATACTTGCTGCTATGTTCATAAAATCACAGAATCATTGAATGGTTTGTGTTGAAAGGGACCTCTAAAGGTCATCTACTCCACCCTCCATTGCAATGAGGAGTGACATTTTCAACACTGGTTCTCAGCTGTCAGTTTGCTCAGTCCTGAGTTGCTGTGGCCAACAACATGATCCTTCCAAAATGACAAGTCTTATCCCTCTGAAGGAGTGAAGATTTGTGTCATTACTGGCATTGTTCAGCAACTGCCCATAAGTGTGCCAATATTCTCCATTAAAAGCTCAGGCAGTAGCTGCAAGTCAGGTACAAAAACAGTGGGACTGTAGACAAGGAAAGGAGTCAGGATATAGTCTACAAATTCCATGCTGAAAAAGTGCCCTGCCTAGCCTGGAGTCAGCAGGACTCTACATGAATTTGTCTACACAAAATTCTGTGCTGCAAGGCAAGAAATAAGAGTGACAAGAACATTCTGACTGCACAGCTTAGTTAGGAAGGCTGCAGTGCACCTTCTTTAGAGTCCCTTTTTCTGTATTTCTGGATGGTGGAAATGATTAGGATCTACGACACAATTGCATGTGACTACAAATACCAAGTTTTATCAGCAACGAGTCTGACTCTGAATGCCATGCTTCAAATTCTGGGCAGTTTTTTCTCACTAGCCCCAGCATATCTAAATCTTTGTGCAAATTTGGTGAAGAATATAAAATAAATCTGAAACCCAGGAATCATTCAACTGGAAATTAGCAGAACTGCAACTCAGGTGAGATTTGGGAGATCCTATTTTCCAGAAAACTGCAAATACTCAACAAAGCACAGAGTATTTATTTTAATATAAATTCGAGATAGTTTAGTCTAGATGTCCATGTGTGCATTTCACTTGAAATTAAAGGTGGGTCAAATTACCCATAAATAATCTGGATGGTCAGTGAACCACAGGGGCTGGCATTTCTCAGATGCCATCAACATTTTCCCATTCAGTTCACTTTCTTTTTATTTAAAATAAACTACTTGACATCTAAAGTGACTGAGGTTATTGCAGATGAAAAAAACCCCGTACACTTGCAGTGTAAAGATCTTTGCCTATTCTTTTTAATCATAACAACCTGCAAAAGGACATGTTTTGATTGATATAAACTATTATGACATACAGGAAGAAAAAAATATGTTAGAAACTGAACAAGGTGCATTGTTGCTGATTGTTCACTCATTATTCTAACATATTGAGCAAACATGTAGTCTTGATATCATACATTTAAGCCTGATATAATTCTACTGACATCAGTATGAAACTTTCTATTTCTGAGGGTGTTGAATGAAATTGTAAAAGCTCCCCATTTGTTCAAAATACGCTCAGAAGCAAATCAAAGCAAGAGGATTCCCTAAACCCTTTACAAAAGGCCTTCTAAGCAGCACAGATGAAGTTAAAACTCTGCACAGCCACTTCCCTTTGTGGTCTCTAATAATAATATATTTGTGAATAATCCGTAATTAAATGAGAAGAGCATAACATTAATTATTTCACTAGATTGTTAATCAGTAGGGTATTCTATGCCCCCCCTCTTCCTAGTAGCTAACCTGTCAGGGTCTAATAATTGTTGCCATGAACGGGGTTGGGTTAAGGTCCCCAAGGAATGCCAATTCTCTTGTTCCATTAGTGAGAGCACATATAGATCATTTTCAGTACTAATCTAGGGCTAAAATCAATTATGTCTCTTGTATTTAAAAATTAAATTGACTCACCATGGGAGTAGGATAAAGGGAAAAAATACATTCCTCCTATTACGTGTAATTACAATTGTAAAACATTTTCCTTCGAAATGTAATTGCTGCCTATAGAGACTGAAGCTGGAGAGCTTAAACTGTTTAGCTGACACATTCAGTTGTCTTTCAGGTTTTTCCTTTGGATTATTTAATGTGCTGAAACAGTCTTATAGACTTCTCTTTCTCTTGGCTCTCAGAAACAGCTTAAGGTTTAAGAAAAACAAAAAGAAGACCGTACAATGAATTAATTCTCTCATTAGGACATGTGATGAAAGTAATTTATTCTTATATCTATTCTTGCTCTTTCAGGAAGAAAAATTATCAACCAACCATAATCTAAGAGTTTCCATTTTCCTAAATACTGTATAACTTGCTGCCTATATCTAGCTTTTCTTTTCATTATTGGGTTCTTATGAGACTTTCAAGAGTAGTTAATCAAAGCTGCGCAATATATATGACCTGTCGCTCAGAGACAAGGCTTTGAAGGTCACCAGGGGGTGTAACATTGGTCTTTTCCTCTGCTGGGCAGGAATATACTGAAGATCATAGTATTCTACAGCATAGCCATGTAAATATTGCTGAGATATTCAAGCCTGGGGTCAGGCTGCAATCCTACAACACTCTTTATCACAATTATTTTTGGTTCTCTGTAGTCTTTCATGTTAACCATTAGTACCAGGTCTGTGCATCAACCAATTATATATGCTAAATAAGAAGTTTTATACAGCATAAGAAGTGTTGATGAGGGAATCTGGCTTCCTGTTTACAAATATATACATAGATCTCTGAAGGAATCTTAGGTAGTAACTGTGCAAAAATAACTTGCATCACTTGCCACACTTATCACATACTAATCACATGAAAGATTTGTACGTTATTTGTACCATCCACAAAATCAGTTAAAAATCAGGAATATACTTCTGAGGAGAACTGTAACCCTATCTCCACTGGTAGTTTTCAATCTTGCAATGTTTTTTGCCAGTTTTTAAAACCTATTGAAGAATAAGATGAATTATTTGCAGGAACATCCTCAGCAAATTTTTGTAGTTTCCATTTTGTTTCTTATTGTATTATTCATCAAGTCTAGTTATATGCATATTATGGACATGAGTGGTTATCTGTACAGTTACAAGCATCTTCCAGGATGCTGATATCTGGACAGCTTATTATTCATGTAGTTTATTTGCCATGCTTAGAAGTAACCTTTGACCTGTGGATTCCATAACGATTGATTACTCATTTATTAAGACGTCTAAGAATCCATTATTCATCTTACATAAATTATTTATAAATCTACTTCTTATTTGATGCATGAGTGCTATATTTAGAGTACATAAATAAGTCAAGAAAGGCTAACTCCTGCAGTGTCCTAGCATTGATAAGGATTCTATCAATAACCAAGTACAAATCCAAAGGGAATTTTAGTTTAAATTAATATTTAGTATTAAAACAATGAAAAATTCCAGCTCAGGCCTTGCAAGCCAGCAAGACAACTTATTATAAATGTTTTTACAATATGTAAGTTCATAATTTCTATTGCCTTGAGTAGCAATACACAGTAGCCTTTGATTTTCACAAAATTAATTCTCTGTTTTCCAGGGAGTAGCAAACTCTATTTCTTCACAAATTTTCTACACAAACATGGCAAGATATTTACATTTTTGTAGCTGGGCAAAAAGGCTGAACTGAATCACAAGCGTGCTGAAAATCCATGGGTGGTTTGACTTCAGCTTGGTTTAATAAACTCAATTTTTTTTGAGGCTCATGAAGGATTAATGAATGTAAGATGGAAATGGTTGTGTTGGTGGGAAGCCAACAAACTTCTTGACATTCATCTGATTTCAGTTCTGACTTGTCCTTAGTTTTCTTACTCTATTCTTGTTCATCATGTAGTGCTTGAGACAGAAAACTGACTTTATGTATTTTTCTGAGTTATTTTCTCATCGTGTCAGGTAAAAAGTCTCTAGCACTTTTTTGTTAATTTCTGTTTGATAAAAATATATCCGTTTCCACGTCACTTTTCAGAGTAGAGTAAATCTAAGATCCAAGAAGCAGTCTCTGCACTTGGAGTAGAAGAGAATGAGGTGGGTACTGGTTTTTCTGAGGTCGTTATTTAAACTGGTGCTTCAAGGGAGAGGTTGTGAAGTACTGACCACAGCACTTAGATAACATGGGTCAGACCTTGAGACATCCCGTAGGCAAAGATCAGAACACTGAACTGCCTTGGATATTGTGTGACAAGCCCGGAGGGGGAGACTGGTGAACTCACAGTTCTGATCCAGCTGGAATTACTTTCAAAAATTAAGAAAGCTGGACACAGTGTAATAATTTACTTCAGCTGAGAAGTAACTTATGAGATTATGTATTGATAGGACAAGGGAGAAGGCCTTCAAACTGACAGAGAATAGGTTTAGAATGCATATGAGGAAGAAATTCTTGTCTATGATGGTGGTGAGGCCCTGGCATAGGTTGCCTGGGGAAACTGTGGATGTTCCATCCCTGGAAATGTTGTCCAGGTTGGATGGAGCTCTGGGAAAACTGTTCTAGTGTCACTGCCCATGGCAGGGGGATTGATATAAAATGAAGTTTAAGGTGCCTTCCAACTCAAACCATTCCATGGTTCTATGATAATTAACATTATAAACAAAGTAAGTAACAGCATATACTGTATAAAATTTCCTAAAGAATATGAGAGGACATGATTATCTGGCACCTCCAGATTCTAAGCTAGGGTGATTTTCTTTGGATATGTATTTTTAAATGACTGAATTGAATAGATTCTATTGTTGTGTGGGCTTTCTTCAATGTATACAAAGAAATAATCTCTTCCTCTTGGGCAAAAACTAAGAGTGATCCTCTCTTCATTCATTTCATCTCTGTCACACCAACGCTCCTGAGTGACAGTCAACACTGGGCCTGTTATTGGCTCTGGCATCATCAAAAATCATGTCTTTAATAATCTGAGTAATTTGTCCTTCATTATACAATGTAAACTAGATAAAAGTACTAGGTTTATGGAACATGATCTGCGGTATGATTGAAGGGTAAGAAAAATCTGTGTTACAGATTAAAAAAATTTTTGAAGTGTGACATTCACATAACAGAACCACTACGTGGAATTAAGAGGGAAAGTGTTTTAATACCATAGACATCAAACTACAACAATATTTTTAACAGACCAGATGCTCAGCTTGTTGAATTATAAGAGTGTTGGTGACTTTAGCTGAAGATCTGCATCACAAAAAAAGCAATCTCTGACTATAAAACTTTGCCTCCTATGATGCAGATCACTCCTCTGAAAAGATTTTCTTTGCCTATAAAACTCTCCTTGAGGAAGTATTTCTGGTGCTGTTCAGATGTTATTGTAAAGAAGACTGTGATAGGACATGGGAGACTGGTTTTTAACTAACAGAGGTGATATTTAGATTAGATATTAAGAAGAAATTCTTTACTCAGGCCATGATGAGGCTCTGACACAAGTTGCCCAGAGAAGCTGTGACTGCCTTATCCCTGGAAGTGTTTAAGGCCAACTTGGATGGGACTTGGAGCAACCTGGGCTAGTGGAAGGCAGGAGGTTGGAATAAGATGACTTTTAAGGTCCCTTCCAGCCCAAACCATTCTACGAGTCAATGAAGTATTATTTTGAATTTTCGCAAGTGGAAAGAGACAGAGGTGTTACAATGCCCATGAGAAATCAGAAAAAAAATTATAATTCCTTGCAAAGTCTACATTTCAGATGTAGACAGATAGATACTTTAAGGCACTACAGAACTGTATTTTTTGCTACATTCTTTGGCTGACTGTGTCCGTTAATGAGCTATAACTTTTGAAAAATCAGGAGAAGCAGAGAAGAGCTCAAACATAAAAAGGCAGTGAAAAGAGAGATACCCTTTCCCCCTTCACCCAGAGCCGACCAGTTTATTTCAAGTCTGATCTACTTGGGCCTGTGACATGATGGGGAATATTACACTGCTTCCACATCCTCTGCAGATAACCATCACTTTCCTTTACTGTCAATATGCAGGTGCAAAAATAGATATTGCACAAGTATAAGCTTTAGAAATGCAGGCAGAGAGACAGTGAGAAGATGACACTATTTGTCAGCAGGCAGCAATTTTAGAACTCTCCGAGTTTAAACAATTATTTTAAATCCCTTCTTGTTGTAACTGATGCATAGAATAATGAAAGGGAAAGAGCGAGTGTACCTGGGTGTTTTTCATAGATTATTTCCTTTTGCTCACCCTCACCATAGAAACAAGAAGCAACATGTTCCAGTGACATCTGACTCCTTCGCTATCCTTAAATGCTTCCCCAGATAATACATCATTGTGTCTGTAGCATCTTCCCTGTGGTTCCCAGAGCGGTTTCAAAAACACTGTGGCTTGTTGACAAAACAAATGAGCCTGAGACATTGTGATGAAGGACACTCTTCCCCAGAGTTTTCATCTAGAAAGGATCACTGCAGTAGCCACAGACGGGCTGTTTAAAGCAGAGGCAGAGGGAAGATAAGAAAGCTGGGCAATTTGATCGCCTGTACAGAGGGACTCACAATCTTATTTGACTGCAAAATATCTGATTGACCTTGAACCTGAAACAACTTGTCAGGGGATCTGTTGCTTCAATTGCTCTCTGTCAGCTCCTCAGCCAGCTGTTTCTCCCTTTCAGGTTTCATCTTCAAAAAAAACCTCCCAGGCTGATGGGAAGTGTGATAGCACTGGGACAGGGCAAGGAGGGTTGCATCTCTGGACAAGAGGAAAGTGTACTTGTACCTAGTAACACCTACTGAATCTAAAGATATGCAAAACCTGAAAAGGAGGTTAAAAAAATCTCAAAAGAAGTGTTGTTGCACAATGTGGTCAGGCCTAATGTGCATGGATTTAAATAGCTAAGCAATTAATACAGAGACATTTATGATTATGTAATAATGCAAAAAGCTAAATGTAGGTTCAGTTAACTTTGGGAGAAAATCTGAGGAGTTATTGACAATATACAACACATTACCTTGTGAATTATCTTGATTTTCATGAAATTTTTTAAGATTATATATGTACATGGCTGCTAAGTTTCATCCCTAAATGTTCTATAAGGAACATTTGTATATCACTCCTGTGGTCTGAGTAGTCCACTCTTTTTATCCTTATTTAACACTTTCTACCCTGGCCCAAGATTTTTAGTTTGGGACGCTCCAAAATTTCCAAGATGGTCCCTTCTACTGGTTTTTAACTTCACTGATACAAGTTTCCTTAACTCTCATTTTAACTTTTTGATGAAATTATATGTTGATCTACTTGTAAGGAATGTTAAGAGTAGATTGTTTCCTCCCTGTCTGAGGAAGACAGAGGAAGAATGTGTAGACCACTATCAGCAGCATCCAAGCTATCTTCTCTAGACTAAACAATCTGAATCCTTTCAATCTCTCTGCTTAAGTCATTTTCCCAGACCTCCTTTGACCTCCCTTCATGCTTATCTCTTCTGAATACCCACACCACACCTTTCTTGAAATGATATGTTCAAAACTGCTTAATGGAGTGGAAATAAGAGAAGACATCCTATTAGTATTGCTTAATTTTGATCATTACAAAGTGGCATGAGGAATTTATTAGTCTACCCCAGAGAAGTTGCTTTACGTTGCCCAAAAAGCCAAGGAAGCTATCCAATATCAAACATTTCTTTCAAAAGCAGGAACCAGTTTGACTCTACAAACTAGACATAAAAAGCCAAGCTCATCCAGTAAGCTATTTCTTCAAATTAATTTAATTTGTTCAAAATAACATGACCTCACAATAAAGTGTCTAATTGCCTCCAGTGATAGCAAGGAGGATGAAGTGGACTCAGATAGTCAACCTTCAAATGTTTGATCAGAGGTGAGATTTACCTTCAGTCACTATTTTTGTGTTTTTCTAGTGGTGTTACAGAGCAGAAAAAACATTTCTTGGCACAACCACTTGCCACTTCTATGCATTTAAACAAATTTTTTTTTGCCTAATTCCCATAATTTGGTTTTCTCTGCTATTTTTCATAGGCACTTTGGAAGACAGCAAACTCCAAGAAATACAATTCATTATTGAGTTACTGTATCTTAACTATCACCCCACATATCTGAGCCACAATGTAAGCAACTTGGTCTAGTGGAAGGTGGCCCTGTCCATGGCAGGAGGTCACTCCCAATGCGAGGCATTGCATGATTCTGTGACACTGTGATGATAATCTTACACTGCAGCACACAAGAGTTAATCTGATTTACCACATATGGGAAGGAGTTAATCCCAGCTGAAGAATTTTAAATTTACTGATGGTAAAGCCTGCATGAAAGGCACAGGCAACAAGTTTAAATTACAGAATGAGGATCCCTTAAACTGAAGCAACTTTATCAAGAGTCTGAAACAGAAGAAGATTCTATTTCCCAAAGGTATTTTTCCCCGGTGTTTTTAATTGTTCAGATGAAAGAGCTAAAAAAACCCCAGCAACCCAGATAGCAAATGAATTTTGATATTAAAAGACACAGTATTAATGATGGTTGGCCACAATAACTCCCGGTTAATAACATCATTACTGTGACTTGTACTTATGTTAAATTCAGATATCATCAAAAGGTGCAAAAAACAATATTATCTCTGAAAGCTGGTAGAGCTTTCTTGTCTAAATAGGCTGCCTGACACCTGAAAAGTTCATGACCTCTCACATCAACAGATACAAGAAAGGGACTGCACCTTGTCTGAAGTTATGAAAAGTATTTTTGAGGAGAGAGTGTGCTAGCAGTGGAAAAGTAAGAAAACTTGTTTCTCCATCTGACAGTAGTTCAAGAGATTTCCTTTGGCATCTTTAACCATATCTGTCTCCAGATATGATGGTTCATGTTTCTGTTCTGAAAAATCAGTTGGTCAGAGATGCCCAATAATATATGATTAATGACCTACAAATTTAAAGTTGTCTGATGAGTTTCCAACCTTTTAAAAATGTATAGTAAGAAGGAAAAAGAAGCATCATTCCTATCCTGCCCTGTTCTAGTCTGGGAGCCAATATGAGACCAGAAAAAAATTACGTTGGAAGAGTATTCTTTCTTTTAAGAAGCTTTTATGGGCAACTTTATCAGAATATTAAACTATTCATAGACTAGTGTGACCACTATTTCAGCACTGTGTGGTACTTATAAGAAATAAGCAACCTGAGCATTGTATTTCTAAGAAATCCCTTTACAGGAGCAGGGTTTTTCTGTACCAGTAAAACAGTGAAGTGAAAACCCAGTGCTAGCTAAGGATAGGAGCATCACAGTTGCAGTTACATGTAAGTTATGAGAGCCAAACCTTCCATTACAAGCCTGTGATCTTTTGAAGGTGTAACTGCACTGCCACATGTACATTTTTCCTCTGAAAGCCACAGGGACAGGCTTCCAGAAAAAGGTCTGCTGAGATTTCTGCGTGAAAATTAAAGCACAGAAGTTATACAAAGGGACTTAGAGACTTTGGAAATATGAGCAGGAAAGAGTGAAATGAGATTCAGTCTGGAACAGTGGAAAAAAGCCATCATCTAATGCCTCTGGAGAGAGGTGTGTAAAGAGGTAATCTGAAACAGGCATTTGGTAAATGGAAGAAGTGATATTTAGTTTGCAATAACAGTGAAGGAAACCTGTAGGGTGACAATGAGCCATTTCTCTGGTAGTAAAAGACAGACAAAGGAAACAACAGAGCGTGAATGTGCTTTTGGGGAGTCCTGCAAAGGAGCATGACATCATAGCTCAGAGAGGAGAAAAAGTGGTGTCATTCAGCCATGCTGGAATGATAATCACCCAAAGATACTGTTGCAATGAAAAATAAAGAAAGGAAATGATTGTTTTTTAGCAAAAAAATAAAACAAAACCTGACTGAAAACCAGAAAGTGACTGGCGGAGAAATGTCTGATGAGAGCATCAAGAAGGAAAAGTGGGAATGATAATTGCTTGCACAGTGTGGAAAGCCATTGGTACTGTGAAAAAAGGAGAATTATTGAAGGTAGTCTAAGGGGGCTAGGCAGGAGAAACAGAAGAAACTAAGCAGAGAAAAAAAAGTCAGACTGAATTAAGCAATTAACTGTTCTTAATAGAGAAGTCTATTAGAAGAAGAAATGTTCTCCTAAGAGACACAGCTGTAAGCTCTTCAGTGCAGGCACCATGACTGCTTATATGTTTGCACTGCACCCAGCACAGTTGGTATCCTGATCCTTATTTGATCCTGTGGGTTCTGCTGTAATAGAAATAACAAACAGCAATAATTACGTACTGTGGTACAGCCATGAGGGATATGTGCTGAGGCTGAGCTCTCCTCTTAACTACACTCTGCTGAGGTCAATGGTATTATTTGGTTACAGGCTGGTGGTGTTAACAGGACAATTTGGCCTGGTTCATCTGTAAAAATAGAATATGTGTGTTTTCTGCTCCCAAATTTCCCTACTGTTATTTGTTGCAGAGCCGTGAAGTCTGAACATTGTCCAGTTACACAAGGGAAAGTGTTTCATGCCCAAAGAACTCATTTGGTAGGGCAGACTGGTAGACGTGCAGAGCCAGGGACAAATTTTTCTTCAAAGCAATAAAATTTTCTAGAAGCCACAAAGTAGAAATCTGCTCCTTCAGGACTAAGAGTACAGCCTTTCTTCCTCATCACTTGCATTACAAGTAAGACCTTGTTCAGTGTCTCATTCTTTAGCAACAGAGAGGAGAGAATTTAGGGAGCAGGTCCTGAGATAAGTCTTTTCAATCCTGCAGAAACAAGGACACCGGAAAACATGCAGACAAGACAATATGGCAATGCTGTAGCTTGGGAGCAGCGGGTTGGAGACATTTCTGTGGTACATAACATGCAGATGATAGTCTTCATTGACAATAGCATGGTACTTTTTGTCTAAATTGCTGCCTTGTATTTATCTGAATGCCTTATTATTATTGTTGTTATTATTATTATTACTACTGTTTTAATGGCTGAAAGCTAAGAAGAACTGGGGCTTGTCAGAAAACTGAGCAATTGATGAAAAAGCAATTGATGACAGCAGTTCAATTCTAATAATTTCCTGTCTTACTTTGCTGGTACAGGGGTGTACTTTAGCAAAATGACTGAAATAAGTGATGCATTTTCAGTCAGCTTTATCCCTGACTCTTGTGCATCTGAGAAAGACCCAGCAGTGGGTTTGGCAGATAAAGTGAAAAGCAAGTCAGGAACTACCATTATGAAATGCAAAAAGTCAATTTGAATGTCAAGAGCAAAGGCAGGGGATGCAAGCTTTAAAGAGCTCCAGTTTGAGAAAATGAGGGCACCACATCGTGTATCCCTGACTAACTGCTCGTGTTCCAAGCTGTAGAAGAATGCCACATTTAGATGGTTTCTCATTTCACATCGATTTTTGTTATTTTAAACCCCAGGACTCCCCAAGCTTCTTGCAGATACTACATCAGTCAGAAGAAAAGATTGCCCGAGACCATGAAATCTGTGAGCATCCGAATTTAATTGCGTAAGTTTTGACGTTCCCAGGGGGAAAAAACTACACTCTGTCCGTATCTGGGGAGAAAGTCCTGCTGTAAGATAGCATTATATAATATCCTTCCAAAGTTTGTTTTAAGGGGAAATTATTGTACAAAAAAGAAAGGAAGATTGTTATCTTTTCTGAGGTTGTAAGAGCAGGGAGTGGAGACATGAAGTAACTTGCTTAGATTATAGGAGCCACAGGACACTGATCCCACTGGGCTTCACTGTTTTTGATAAATCACCAGAAAGAAAAGAAAAGCATAATAGCAAGAAGTGGCACTAAAGGTGATCAATACAATCAATGGAGTTTTCTGTCTTATTTAGCTCAACTAATGTTGTGATACTGGAGAGATGTAACATACACAGCGACCTGCCTTAGGAGGAGGCAAACACATACAGGTCACGGACTAAACACAGTGGTTTTTACCATTAGTATTGAAACCAAGACCAAAGTGACCAATTTTATTCCTGACTAGGAGATAAAGCTCTGGCTACTGGGTTTCCAAACAAGTTGCCACATTACCATAAGTAAGTAGTTTATATGTGTTTTTTTGTCTCTGTTTACCTCTATGACCTACAAGGACCCTTCTCTTGAGGTGCTGCCAATCAGTAACTTCCAAGTTCTGATTTCTTTCCTGACACCAGCCCTCTGTTTCCATCTCTCTGCCTGAGCAAAACAGGCACTGTTGAGGCATGATTCATCCACATTTGAGATGCCTGTTTTAGGATGGGGTGAATCATGCTTGTTTCTTTCCATTGACTATAAAGAGAGATAAGGGTGACTAATCAAGACGTAGATGTCTGTAGTGCAGACATCTAACATTAAGTGAGATGAATGCCACTTTCAGAGCCAGCTCATGTCTGACAGAAATGGTGACAACCAGCTGGGTCCACCAGAGCTTTGGCTCTGGCACAGCACTACGTGAAAGCATATTTGTTCCAAGGCTATTTCAAGACCAGATAGCTCCCTTCTCATGGTGCTCAGACCCCAAGTTAATTAACATGGAGGACACAAGCTGGCCCCATGCAGAACCAGGATATCTCTGCATGTTTCTCTTTAATTAAGTAGTTCTGGGGAGTTTGGTACAGAGGTGTGGCATAGTGACTTACGTTTAACATCGTACTTAAGCACAGCATTGTCCTTACTGTGCATGAGCTGGCTCCATGCAGAGCTTCTTGTGGAGGTCTTCCCATGTTTTAAAGCAGCAGTCATGGTTATTCATTTCCACAGTAAAATGTCTGTGTGGTCACACTTGCTTTGTGAATTTGCAGAAAACTGGGTGGAACTGGGTTTTGTGGCAGCCACCTGGGGTCTGGAGTCATTAATATTTGTAATGCTTATTTTCTCTGTTGTTTATATTATGGCAGACCTTATTATTTGAAGGACCTGTCTGAAGAGGCTCAGTGGTCCATTTCTATAACCACCTCATTGCATATAAAGTAATACCATGGGTAATTCAGCTAGTCACAAACAGCGTATTACCTTCTACATGGAACCAAAGAAAACCTAACTTAGACCCTTTGAACTTGGAATAAAATTGCTGAGATTGTGTCATGACTGAGCAATAGTCACTTCTAGTCCCTTTTTGGAGTCCACAGACTTGCTTAGCTGGACTAAGGACTTAAAAATATGATGGAAGTGATCACAGCCTAGTTTTCTGAATTGTGTAGTTACTGGTAAAACGATTCTTCCATCTTACCTGCACATCATTTAGTGCTGAAAGTGAGCAGCTTAAGGTCTCAGAGATACCAGAGCATCACTGAATTGTCTAAAAGCAAGTATTACTTCCATTTTCAGAGAACTTTATCCTGTTCCTAAAATTCTCTCTGCCATGACACCTCATCTCAATCAACATTTTGAGAGAACTGCAAAATCCACAGATAAAATTTACAATGGAAAAAAAACCCCAAACATCAGAAACCAATTCTAATTCATAGGAAATACATAAACCTATACCCATTTTTACCAATCACTTTCTGGAGGCTGTTTTCTTCTATAATTTTGAATGATATTATTGCTCATACAAATAACTTGCCCAAGATTCTACACTGAATTTTGAATAGGTGTTAGAACTAAAATCTTCTCTTTGTACTTTGTTCTGAAAATCATTAATTAAGAATTGCACCATAAAAGTGTTAAGAAATGTAAAAAAAAAAAAATAACATGAATAATGTTTCACTTTTGTTGAGATTTTTGTATGAATCAGTTATTGAAAAGCCCAAATCTACAAATTTTAATTTTCTTAGCTATTTAACTACTAAACAATCTTGGAAAGGGTTGCTCATCCAAGCTGCACGTTTTCTTCTCCATCTCTTATTTGTTAAGTTTGTGAACAAAACAGAGGTCAAACTATGTTTTCAATAAAAATATGTAAATAAGATACTTTATTCCTATAGAGAAGCTGTCTCAATGTTAAACATATTTTTCACCAAAGGCAACATTTCAAATGCAAATGTACACAGAATAGATGTGTTCTTACATAGAGTTAAGGCTGAGCAGAGGGGAAGATGAGTGATTGTTTGTGTAGGATGGGGGAAAGAACTGAAAGATCAACAAGGAAAGCAGGATAGTAATCGATGGAAGCAATGACTAAGCCAGTTTTATTTCTAGCAATAGAGGGAAAAACAAAGACACACTTAGGAGATATCAAACAGACATAAGTGGCAGATTTGAAGCCTAAATGTGGAGTTCTTCCATAAGAACAAACTGGTTTGTGAATTAAGCCATCCATCAGCATGGTGTCTTCAAAAGGAAATGAAGCAAAAGCTGCTTCTTATGCATTTTCCCACTAACAAAATTATAGATCATTACAACTCAGGAAACAGATAGTCTGCTGACAGATCAGCTGTGAGGAGAGTTTCCAATAGCACTGACTATGGTCAAGGAAGGAATTAAAGCATGTGTTTAAGTTCATCCATCCATCAGAGAAGCAGAACTAAATAACCTCAGTGTGATAGTAACTTAGGAGTTCCAAAGTTTTAATGCATTTATTCTTGCTATCACACAGTTGACAGCGCTATCCATTACCCTTGATTTACAGGAGGGAGCTTAAACACACTTAGAGTAGGTTTCTAATTCCCACAGAGTTCCGTTCCTTTGAGAGTCTGGGGCTGCAGGTCTGGTCACTGCAGTGAAACACAGTACAGAGAGACCTGAGCCACTGCCAGCTCAGCCTGCCTGTGAGCAGGGCTCATTAGCGTGGGCACAGCAACATCCTGATGCTGTGAGGAGGCTGCCAGCCCTGAAACAGGGCTCCTGCAGCATTGTGGGGTTGTTTTTCTCATGGACAAACCAGATCAGAATAATTTGAGCTTGGAGAGCAATGTGACCCGTCGGGTAGATTTGAATGTCTTTGCCATGGTCACCTGTCATTTCTCCAGAATACAAGACTGAATCCAGCTTTATGACTCTAACACTATTATTTTAATGGGTGGACTACTTGTCCCTAAGGAGCTGGAAGACAGTGCCTTTAGCTTTATCTGGTTTATCTATATATTGGCTTAGAGATAAGCACTTTCTCAGGTGCTTCCTAGAACTGGGACTGAGACATAGAACACCCTGAGTTGAAAGGGACCCACATGGACCATCAAGTTGTTACTACAGATAAGGATCCTTGAAACAGAAATTGTTATTGAATTTCTAGGCAATCCGCAATTTCAATTACATAAAAAAAAAATAAAAGTGGAAAACTTCCGTATTTTCTGTTCTCCTTTCTTTAAAACTTGTGAATAACTCTAGACACGAACTCTAGAAAACCATTTCAGCTAGCAACAACACATTAAACAGGAGTCAAACTTCACATTGCAGCCCTTAGTAATCAACATCTGACTTGAGCATTAATGAACTAACTTTTCCATTAGGTAACAGCCAATAGATTGCTGCACTCCTATATTGTCTCTGTGTTCCAATGTCCTAGTTTTCTCCAGCTGCTAATTTAAAATGCTTTTCACTGTTGCAAAGAGCGTAGTTAACTGCTAAAGAACAATTTTATTGCCCTAAAACAGTCATATATTTGCATTCATTACTATGAGTCTTAAAACCTATTACTGATATAAAAGAGAGGATAACAACATGAAGGGTTTGAAGGGCAGTAGATAATAGACTGGAAAGGGTTCTGAAATGCCTGAAGTATCAGACATAAAATAGCAATGATAAACAAGTTCATTATTTGTTAGTGATGGTTATGCTGGAAGGAACATTTTTTATATTATTTTTCTCCTTTTTAAAGTTTTATGGAGAATGTATTTCAGTCCTAAGCTGGGCATAAATTAAACATGTTTTACTCGGCTGTTCTGTTAAGAAATAGCAAGAACTAATGAGCTGTATAGTTGCAAAGCTGTTAAGGCAATGTGAAAGGACTCTATAGGGCAATCTATGAAGTATAAAAAAGTCCCCTCTCCACAGTCATTTACTCCCTCTCAGACATTTGGGTCGAGCTCAGCTCTATACCACCTTGAGCTATATGTGATCAGCAGAGACAATCCTGTCTTGTCTGTTTGCCAGCCATAAAGGAAAAATATAACTGTAATATGAAGGGACATTCCTTAAATAAAAAGTAAACATCCAAATCCTTCAATCTGACAGCTTTTAGATCAGTTTTCAGGGCCTGATTTTTCAAGTCCTGACCAGCTATTACTCCTGGAGGCTTTGCTTGAAGATAGAGGTGAGCTGCCCAGCTTCTCCAGAAAAGAAGCCAACAAGAGTATGTGGCCTGTTGAGAAGCCTTTATTTAAAGATGATATTTCCTCTGGAGAACCTTGTCATATATTAGTGGGTTCGAGATCATGTTTGATAGTCACACACAGATTCCTCTTCCTTGCATAGAAATTTTCTTCCTCAAATATTGGCTGATTTTTTTTGCTTCAGTGCAGAATAGCCATCTTCATTTCTTTCTTTACTGATCTCAGTGCGAAAGGTTGAATTGTGCTTCTTTTATTCTCTCTAGCAGTTGAGATGGAGCAGTTGTTAAGCTATTTCCTTAAACTATTGCACAGTATTATATCTCAAATGGCTGCAGATTCAAAATCAATAACTCATCCAATCCTTACATATTCCCAGGTTTTGAAACTGTAAATATTCAATAAACCTTACCCTTTCAGCTCAGTCTAGGAAGAATTTGAAAATACATGTTTACCAGAGCACCTATTTTTTGAAGGATGCTCCACAGAGAAGGACAGAGGACTTTTGAACGACTTGTCTTGAGAATTAGATACCAAGAATTTTACCATTAGAAATCTAAATGGAAAGAGAATTATCAAAAGATTACAAGGATGAACTCCACTTCTATTCCCATCCTAGAACATGAAGCACAAACTCACATTTCTCTGTGTCTTTGTGTGTGTGTTTCAAAAACTGCCAAAGTTTACACAATGCCTAATACAATAGAATCCAGACTGCCTATAATTTTTAGGTAGGTACCACTCATGAATTTTCTTTTCATCATTATCATCATTATCATTGTCATTATCATCATTCATATTAATATTGCTACAGTTGCACATTGTTGTAAAATTATCCTCATCCCAAAACAAAGTTCTATCAGCATAAAAACCTTATTAAGAAAGCATGAATAAGTGCTTACTTGGTGCTTGACCTAAATTTTAAGCTCCCTTTGTAGCTGATGGAGAGAAATTCACATGATCTGGTTTATAAATAAACTTTAGATGATTCTGTCCCTAACAAATTTAGAGACAGCAGTCTCCACTATAGATGTTTCTGCTGGATGGCACCCCTCAGTTTTAGGTGATGGTCTGTTTCCAAAGCAAATTCAGACACTTTTTTTTTTTTAAATCCCACACACAACACCCTCAAAAATTCTTTATAATTCTATCAAAATGCAGAAACCCCTTCTGCTGTGTTTTTGATTTCATAAACTGCATCACACACATTATTAGGCTGTCATAGAAGAGCCCTGAGAATTTGTAGTTCTATGACCAGCAAGGAGAAGAGGAAGTTATGAAGGGCCTTCCTGTTCCTTTAAAAAAGTAGCCATGAAGTGAAGGTGATTGTAAGTTGTGGTGAAAGAAGAAGACAGAAAGGAAGAAAAATAAAAAATAAAAAGAAGAAGAACAGCGAGAAAAAGAAATAAGAGAAAGGAAAAAAAAAAGGAAGGGGAAGATGATGGGGAAGAAGAGAAAGACAAAGAGATAGAGAAAGAAAGAGAAAGAGAAAAAGAAAATAATAAAAGTGAAAGAGGAAAAAGAAATGACTGTGTTGAATTTCCTGGGTAGTTTTTATTCAGCTGTGCTAAAGCCTCTGCACCCACTAATCTGCATTATATTTTGGAGCCCTGGGGGAGTGCTTTGGCTTTTTACACATGTCAAGACTGTTTTTAAAAATCATTGACAGGACAAAAGAAAGATAATTAGATAGAGGTAGAGTAGAAAAAAACCCCCAAAACTGCAATCCAAATCTTCCATCAAGGTTGGTCAGAGTTTGTGTTACTGTAATGTTGCAGCTGCTAGCTCATGTCTATTTTCGTCAGATCTAAAACTGATTTATTTTCATTTTTTTAACTGAAAATTAGTTTTGTTATTGCATAAGGTGAGAGAAGCAGCAACTGTAGATGACGTATGAAATACGAGTTTTGACAAGAGCAGAGATGACCTCAGCTAAGTCTCCAGCTGATCTGTTTGTGTTAATCAATACCCCTGTAGTAATGATCAGGTTCAAATCATTATCTAACGCCTTTAAAAGGACAAAATACAAGATCCAAACATTCCTAAGAAAGCAGTCAGTCTCTCAGGAGAGGGTACCAGGGGCTAAAACATGCGGGATGTGGCCGTGCCTTAAAAAGGTGGTAGGACTGAGGTTAACACAGTCATAGATGGATCACCCAGTCTGCAAACGGTGATTCCTCATAAATCATTATGAAAAATAGACTGACTGTGCCAGTTCATAAATTCAAGGCAAGTGTCTATTTCCATAAGGCCTGAGCAGACAGGCAGTGTTTGGGATGCAAACATGCCACCACCACATGCAGTAGTTAATGTGTTAGCATTTTAACAAATTGAGCCACTTCACTGGCCTATTTATCAGTTCAAGCTATTTAGAAATGTTGCTACCATATGTTGTCCATTGAAATGAATGCTAAACACTGCATTTATAAATGGTAATTTATGACTCATAAACGTCTCAGCTATTAGAGTCATTCTGCCACTGTGAATGGAATTGATAGCAGTTTCTGCACTTCATGTTTTGTTTTTTTTCACTCCCCTCATTTCAGGGATATTGTTGATATTAAAGCTTTAGTGCCTCATAGAGGATGTTATTTAAAAGACTGTGTGTTTCAGAGAGAGGTTATTTTTGTGTGCTATCCACTCTGTAAATTGATTTCAGCTTCCAAGTAAATTTTTAGGACTAAATATTTTAAAAGGCCCTCTATAGTAAGCAAAGTGATCAGTTTTCAGTTATAATAAACATGGTTTAAGAAACAAATAAGCTCTGCTTCACCCTCCCTGCAAAGCCTTTTCCCAGTCTATATTTACCTCTGTATAGATTAGATGATCCTGAAGTTACATGCTCTTAAAACCCTCCCATGACAAAATGCAAATGTTCAAGCAGATTTGCTGTTACTTGGTTTTGGAATTAATTTTGTGTTGAAATTCTTGACTAAATCTTTTAAATATACTTTATTAAAATGTTGCCTATGTGGTTTCGTGTGAGTGCTATTTCCTAATGATAAAGAGCCTCCTAGGAGGTCTTGTTGAAAACTGAATTTATCAAAAAGGGTCATTTTTACCAAGTAGGTTGATTGTAATTTCCAAGGCACTTTTAAGATTGTGCCTTCCAAGAGCCTTTGGAGTGCCACTCAAAAGTGGAAATAGTCTGTAATTTTTTGAATACAGAAGTTTGGTGAACATATCTTTCCATCATGGAGAAGACCTTGACAGGTTGGGTCATTCTGTTTATCTCAGACATCTCCACATATCTCTCAAGATGGGAGTAAAGAAGAAGCCTTATGAGTTAATTTAGACCACATACTTGTTTTTTAACTAGTTTTAATTAAGTAGATGGTATTTCAATTTTGGAAAACACTTTCATGCTTCTAATGCTTCTGTACAAACATCCAAAGGCATCCAAAGAAGTTAAGAAGGTCTAGAAGGACTCAAATGTGTCAGCTCAATGTGTCTCAAAATGTGTCAGCGGTCTGCAAATATAAATCTCATACATGTGAACACAGATACACAGCTCACTACTCTTTGTGAAAGTTTCCCCAAAATGAAGAGATCATTTCTGTAAAGTTGCCTGATAACATGTTCCATTAGTTATGTTTTAGTGCTCAAAGACAGATTTTGTAAGAGCACAGTCTATAGTCAGCATGGGATTGTGTCTCCAACCAAGCACTAAGAGTTCAAAGCATTCAAACAAAATCTTGGTGTAGGAACATTATTTGTATCTTGATATTAAAGGTGTTTTGAGGGTATCATCTATTTAAAAACCTTTTAAAGAGTATTGATATAAATCTGCTTTTCTTATTTAGTTGGCTACTAGGCACATTGGGTTACAAAGGATAACAATAGATTTGACCTTTTTCCGAATATGGCCAATGTGACTACAGACAAGTAATTTGGTCCACATTATTTTATTCAGCTGTAGAATAGAGATATTTGTTCATTCTTCTCAGAGGGGTTGTGAAGAAAAAATCTGTATTCGAGTGTGACATGCCCAAATGCCGTGACTGTGATGCTCTAGGAAAAAGATGGACAGAAAATCATTAAACATAACATGCTCAGAATTTTAGGTCAGATATTCTTATCAGTGAGAACCTAGTTCTCATCTTAAGGAGTTTGATAATATTGTCTCACAAATACCTACCTCAGGATCTTCAAAGCTCTTTCTATTTATAGAATAATACCTTCAAGTAGCCTCTATTATTGAAAAGAAGTTAGAAAGATCAGATCTGCTCTTTGGGGGTTGCAAGTGCAGAGGATGTTCAAAAACAGGCTTCATTAAAAACAGGATGTGTGGAACAGGTAATGTGAAAAGCAGCTATTAAATGGATGTGTTAGCAGAGACAATAATACTGAAAAGTCATGTTACAACAGTTGCAAGGAAATGTCTTTGACATATCTTGTACAAATATTAATTCAATTTAAAAGTTAGGCCTCTGCACACCACTGAATATTTTACCAGCGGAATGCAAAGAAAAAAAATTACTTGCTCAACACCCTGACTTTTGGATTGCAAAATCCAGAGCAGGGAGCAAGGCTGGAGCTCCCTCTTGCCCAACCTCACCAGGCATTTTGGGATACTGTATGCTGAGCTTCTGGCTTGTACTGAGTGTTATGGCTTTTATAGCAGACGTGGAGTCCTGTGTGGTCAGCAGATGAGTGAGAGTGTTGAAGGAAACAGAATTGGTATCACACAGTTTTATTTCCTCTTTTTAAGTGTCGTTAATTGCCCTGTGAAAATGCCAGTTTGGGAATGTTTCTTTAGTTTTTCAGGAAACCTTTGTCTCCCCTCTCCTTGTATGAAAATAAATAGCTTTTTTGAATTTAAAAAAAAAAAAAGATGTGATTCCCAGTGAAATGGTTCCTTTAGTGTCTATGTTTTATTTATTTTTTTTATTCAAAACAGCATCTGTTTGTTTGTTTTAATGCTCATGAAATGCCAAAACAATTCATCTATTTACTTTGCAAAGGCTAAATTAAATTCAAACTTGAGAGCTTGACTTTAAGAAGTGCAGGTCACTTGCTGCTCTGGATAAAGTTAAAATCACGGGCATGAACTCAACACCTCTGACTCATGAAAATATTACTTAGAAATGTTTGACTTTGCTTTAATAAGTCCATTAAAATATTTGCATCCAGGGATTGAAAGAAAAAAGGGCACATTTTAGAGAACCAGTTAGCAGTCTGGTCAGTTTCGTATAGCTAAGTTTGAACATTAATCCTTTACAGTAAGTGTCATTTTTGTTCAAAATCAATAAAAATTAAAACCAACAGATGGCAGATGCTAAAGAATATTTTCTAGCAAAGAAATTGCTTTTTGGATAAATAGAAAATTTGGAGAGTTTTTTATTTTACTTCTAACTGAGACCTGCTCTTAGAGAATTTCTGCTGCAACTACCTTTTCTGTGGTCTTTTCCAATTCTGAACTACTCCTGTGTGTGAAGACAAAAGATCACTATTGGACTATTGAAACAGGGTAAAATACTGTAGCATAGTAATTCCAATCCAATTTAAGATTTTTTTTTATGCTCAATATTTAATGTTCTTTCTTCCATTGGTAAAGTCATGTAAAAAAAATCTATAGAGTAAATTAAATATTAGATTTTCAAAGTGAAGTTGTTTCATTCTGAGCAAAGTGACAAGGGATTGAAAGCACACAGTTTCAGTATGTTATCTTGACTTCTAAAGTCAAATAAAGTCAATGGGGAGAAATGGGTATTTGAAAAGAATGATTAATTTGATCTATTTTCGGTGTTCTGAGATGATGAGGTGAACTGCTCCCTAGCCTGACTGTTCCCAAACTGACAGCAAAGGGAGCCTAAGGTGGTTAACACAGGCATATGATCTGGATTTTAATATTTTTTGTGTTTTATAAATTAAATCTCAGAAAGAAAATGGCTATTTTATATTTTTGATGTTTCTTAAAATATCCATAAGTAACAGAAGCATCTGGGGGAGAACTGAAAAAAAGAGACTTCCTTTAGAATTATAAAAATCCATGAAATCATTGAATCACAAAAAGGTTTGGACTGGAAGGGACCTCAATCTCATCTCATTTCAATCCCCCAACCATGGGTAGGGATACCTTCTACTATCCCAGGTTGCTCCAAACCCCTTCCAACTTGGCCTTGGACAGTTCCAGGGATGGGGCAGCCACAGCTTCTCTGGCAACTTGCACCAGGGCCTCATCACCCTCACAGGCAGGAATCTGCCCTTAAAAAATATTAAATAAGCAAATAAATGCATAAATAATAATAATAATAATGAAGTGGAAGACAAATTGTCATGACTGAAGTACAAATATCAATGAGTTTTCCTTAAAATATTGCTCCTCAAAAAATTATCTGACTATTTTATAGACAGGTATAAGCTTCAGAGCATCTGTTATAGTAGTGCCATCCACTAAACTGAGGAAATAGTACAGTCTGCTCAGAAAAGAAGGAGCCCACACAAACCTGTGCTGTAACAGTCTCCAGATTTCTATTGCCAACTCCACAGGGAACCTCTGCATTGCTGATAAATTTTAGGGCATACACAGAAGCTTCTAAATATGGATTTATATGTTTAATTTTAGGGATATTTTTGTTTTTATTCTGTGTTTTGAATCCTGGCAGTATGATGATATATTATTGACTTTGTTTCCACAACCAACAGAATGAATTCTTTTTTTATCATTTATGTAAAGAATTGATTACAGTGTGATCTGTAAATATTTTCTGCTATTAATGTTAATTTCCCAATATGATTATTCGCTCTAGTAGTTTTATTAAATTGAAAAAAACATGGGAGCCAGAAATTGAAAGAGAACACATTGTTATATCTTTTCAAGAAAATATTTCTCACTGTTGTCTGATATTAAAATAACTGAAATTATCAATTTTCAAAAGCTGCAGCTGTGTTTCAAGGTGGCACCAAATCTCAAAAGCATGAAGGCAAAGATCTCTCCCAGATCAGCAAGGCTGAGTCTGAGGCAAATATTGGCCTTCCAGAAGCTTATTGCATTCTCTTTGAAACACCTCTTGTCAGCCATATGAGTGGAAACCAGAAACCCATGGATGGGCTACAACACCAGGAAAGCTCCTACTGAGACTTTCCTCAATGTGTCAAACTCTGTAAGAAAGCGCCTGGAATTCTTCTGGAATACTTCAGTGCCTGGAATTCTTGAGCTAGGTATTTGTGTCTAACAGCCACATATTTTTTGTGTTTAATAGCCAAGTATTTTGTGAAGCCCAGTCTCCCCTTGAGTGGGTATCAACACAGCACATGCATCAACACATGCACCTTAAATGCATGTTGTGCAAAGATGAAATCACTCTTGTTTCTTCAAAACTTGCTCTCTGAACAACATCTTTTGACACCCATAATTCTTGCATTAGATACAGTAGAAGCCTTACCACACTAACTCTTCCACATCACTCACAGCTTTACAGACCTCTGTGCTAGTTCCTCTCAACTGGAACTTTTTAGCCTGAAGATTCTGATATATCTTCACTCTGATACATGGTCACTCCACACTTGAAACCCATTCTCCACCATCCACCTGTCTGACCAGTGTTCTCTGACCTTCCTTGATTGAGACCCTGAAAACAATGAGATTTTGGGGTACAGACCCCGTGCTGTTAATCCAGCACAACAATTCACTGGGGTATTGCTACTTAAGTCAAGCCGTGCCCATCTATTCCTGACAGCTGACAGGGTTTCATTGCAGATGTTTTCAGTTTAGGGATTGCTATTATACTCACTGGAAAACCATTTCACAGACAATTTTGCCCCTGAATTTGAACTGTCTCCCCAAAACCTCAATAATTTAGTTTGTCCCTTCAATAAGAAAAGCTGAGAAAGAAAAAGGAAACAAACTTTAATGTAAAACTGAAATTACCTTGTTAGTTATAGCTTAGTCTCTCCATCACTGGGAGAAAGAGAGACTGAATTGTTTCTTTCCATGCACATGTTCTTTCTTGGGGTTTGAGGCCATATCAGACAAACATAATGGTTTACTCAGGTATTTTGTTTCTTTCTTGCCTGACTAAAGAAAAATGTCTATGTCTCAGCCACAATAGAACATCTCTATTTGTAGTCTTGTTAAGGTAGTTTAGTTTGACTTCCAAGTACAACAAGAACTAGTAACAGGCCTTTCATGGTATAGATGCACTGATACTATTATCCTGTACACTGGCAGAAGAATAGATAGCACACCAATACATGTAGAGATAAAGGAATAATTAATTCTGGCTCTGAAAGTACAACAAGGGAGGAGGTACCAAAAGCCAATTGTAAAAGCTGGAATTTAGACATAAAATAGAGAGATTTACATGGAAGCAAGTAATTTTCTTTATGGCTTTGATTTTCTTTATAATTCCAAAGTCCATAAAATTTTGTAGGACACAAATCATAGATTTGGAGATTCTGGAAGTCTTTAGTTCAAACCACCTCTCAAAGCACCACCAACTAGATGAGCTTGCTCATGAGTGCATTGTTCAGTTAAGCTTTGAGCATCCCCAACAAAGGAGCTTTCACAATCTGTTCCCTGGACAATCTGTTAAGGCTGCTTGACCACTCTCATCACTGTCTAGATTTTTTTCCAAATATCCAGCCAAAATTTCCCACATCTAACTTGCATCACTCCTACTCTGTGTACCTTCAAGAAGACTAATTCCACCTTCCCTACTCTGTTCCATCAGGTAACTGCAGGCAGCACTAAGATCCAGCTTAGTCTTCTGTGAAAGTGAAACAAATTTCCACCCTTTTCATCTCCCAAGTTCTGTGCCCCTCATGATCTCCTGCTTACACAACCCAGGATGAGGGTGCCCACATTCTCTCTGTGATTCCTGTCCAACCTCTTGACCATCAGAATTCCAAGGTATTTTTCTGTAAAGCTGCTTTCTATTCACTCAGTTCCCAGTTTCTGACAACTAAATGGACTGAGAGAGATTGTTCCTACATGCAGTTATTTTTCTCCATAAAATGTAGAGGTAATCTAGAGTGATGTAACTCAAGTGTCGTTATTGACACTGAAAATACCTAAACTTAGGTAAGAGGTGTGTATCCATAGGCTCTTCAAAATTCCTTCTCTTGATTGATGAAAAGTATGATTCTTTAGAAGAGATGTTAATATTGTTAGGTTAGAATTATGGAGAGATACCGTAGAGGGACATCAAGGAGCAAGAAGACATAAAAACATAAGGAAAGATTGCCTTCCTCCTTGGGTCCTGTTTAGATTTATCTATGAACATTAAATTGCTTCCTAGGAACTTAACACAGAAGGAAGATTCCAAGAAGAATAGATTATCTTGCCTGTTGTTTAACCATTTCATGCTAGGATTGTAAATGAAACAAATTACACTTAGAACATACATAAATTCCTTACCACTGATTTTTTTCTTATTACTCCTTGGAAACAAATACACTTAGTTGACACTGACATCTGAATAAACAGTGAAATAGGGAGATATAGTGACACAACATCTTAATCTTCTTTTAACTTCAGCTTTCTCTCCTCATTTTCCTGCCGCTTTCTTTTTTTCAC
This sequence comes from Pachyramphus minor, assembly GCA_013397135.1. Taxonomy (NCBI): domain Eukaryota; kingdom Metazoa; phylum Chordata; class Aves; order Passeriformes; family Tyrannidae; genus Pachyramphus; species Pachyramphus minor. The sequence goes on from VYXB01002800.1 coordinate 193,342, forward strand.
TCTTCCTGGCTCCAAACCAAAGAGGAGTGCACTGAGGAAAGACAGCCCACTTCCTATTGAAAGCAGCTGGTTTAAGAACAGTCAGACAATTTGCTATCATAAACATCCACCCAACACTTCTATGAAGTTTATTTTCTTTCATTCAAAATCACTCTATAATTTCACAGTGGTGTAGTGATAATGCCAGAACAATAACCCTTTTAAATATTCAGCAGGTTCCTACCTAGTGAAAAACATCTTAAACATCAGTTAAAGCAATAGGCATATATTTTCAGTGAAAGATTTTTCCTCCATCTGTTCAGATAGTTCACTTTCCAAGTAAACTATCACCAAGCTTGGTAGCTTAGGGAAAAAAAAAAAAGAAAAAAAGATTATAAAAAAAAAAAAAAAACCACCCAAAACAAACAACAAACCCTTAAAAAAATCAGCATGCCTTTGCAACTTACTGAACTGGGAAACAGATGATTCTGCTTAACACAGAAGAACTATGTGGGATGTGTCAGCTTTGCAACGCAGTGGTCCCTTCATAGAATCATAGAATTAACTGAGTTGGAAGAGACCTCCAAGATCATCAGGTCCAATCCTTGATCCACGACCACTGTGATTCCTAGATCATGGCCAGTGCCACATCCAGCCTCATCTTAAAAACCTCCAGGGTCGGTGAATCCACCACCTCTCTGGTCAGGCCATTCCAATACCTGATCACTCTCTATGTAAAGAATTTCTTTCTAATATCTAACCTAAACCTACCCTGGCACAACTTAAGCCTGTGCCTTCTTATCCTACTGCTGGTTGCCTGGGAGAAGAGACTGACCCCTACCCAGCTGCAACCTCCTCTCAGGTAGTTGTAGAGAGTGATGAGGTCTCCCCTGAGCCTCCTCTTCTCCAGGCTAAACAACCCCAACTCCCTCAGCTTCTCCTCATAGGACCTGTGCTCAAGTCCCTTCCCCAGCCTCGTTGCTCTTCTCTGGACCTGCTCTAGCCCCTCCATGTCCTTCCTGAACTGAGGGGCCCAGAACTGGACACAGCACTCCAGGAGTGGCCTCACCAGTGCTGACAGAGACATCCCTTCTGCAACTCAGCTGGTCCATCCAGGGCTTCCATCCATGTAGGTACCATCATGCGAATCTCTCTTCTGTTACGTGCCTCTAGGAACCTAATATGATAAGATGCATTTTTAATGATGCCCCTGGTTGTCTATGTCTTGGCATCTTGAATTTTTTTGGAAGCTTGGTCCTAATTGCTGGCCTAAATCACAGCCATTAACTCAAAATAATATTCAATTCTCAAATCTCCATTATTTCAAACAACCTTGCTGGATTTTTTTCACTCATTGTTGACTAACAAATAATGTACTTGTAGGAAAGAAGTTCCAAAACAACTACTTTAACTTTGAGTTTTAATTCATTTCACTCTTTGATGTTCATTTAGCCCTTACAATTCATTTTACTCCCTAAACCTCTCTTTATCTTTCAGCCATGTCTCATACCTTTTAGTTTTCTAACCCTCCCATTAAACCCCATACCATCCCCCCTACCCTGAAGCCTTCAAAGCTGTGCAAAGCTTTAATTTCACTTTGCGTTGCTTTCCTTTTATAATAATAAACCACCCACAAACACAGGCAAACTTTTGACTTGATTTAAAGCCAGCTTTGTGATGTGTCTCCAGCTTTGCCTTCTGACTGTCTGTCTGTGCAGATGTAAATTATTCAGTGAGGGGTGTTGTAGACATGCCTCCTTTATTAACATCAGTGGGACTTGTGAGGCTGAAGGAAAATCTACCCTCCCCACAGGCATCTCATATTGAAAATTTACACTTTATGGCTGTGTAGCGGAGCTATATATCACCACACTCTTTATAACTGTTATTCCTTCTCTGGAAGGAAAAAAAAAAAACAACCCAAAAACAAAACAGGAGGGAAAAAAATCAGGAAAGCTGTGGTGTTCTTTACATTATACAGATCCTTTGACACATTAAAAATAAATAAATAAAAGGGGGCAACCCCCCCCCCCCAAAACACAAAGAAACCAACAGTACTGTCCAAACATGAGAGGCAAATAGGTGCCCCAAAGTTGGTATAATCTGTGATTAGTTGCTTACATACATGTAGTACTTAGTAAGTGATTTTGTAAAACATGGTTTGACCACAGATGTGATCCAGTTGGTGCTTTGTACTCTTTCTTAGATTTCACTGCTGAGTGGATTGTTAGTTAAGACATTGACAGCCCACCACCAGTATATTTTGTGATCCATATCAAGGCATTATCTGGCCCATGGGCAGAATAGTATAATCATTGTTGCAAAGCACAGAATAATAAGGCAGAGACATATACTAACAGTTTGGGATAGCCAGATCCATCTGATTCATTTTAATGAACAACTAGGCCAGCAAAGCAAACCCAACCATCTGTGCTGCAAAGACACTGAATGCTGGAATTTTTTTTTTCCCCTTCATCGTCATATTGCTATATCAGCACATGTGCTGACTTCAAACCTTTCCCATAACACATGTGCTCCAATTGCAATCATTTGGATGCAATTTGGTTTATGCTTCCATTTCCCCCCTGTTGATGTGAGCAGGGCGGTCGCTGTTGCCGTTGGAAATGCTTTGACATCCCTGTCTCCATTTCTTAATGTTCTTCTGTGTGACCTTGTCCAATCAAATCTAACAGGTACTGGCACAAGCGCTTCTGCCTTGATCTGAAAACACCCACAATTATGTGCTGCTTGTTTGTGATTGGTAATTGATGGTGCTTAAAAAATAGCCATAAAGTTCCCAACCAGGTAAACAAACAGGCAGTTGCCCGGGTGCAGGATGTGAGGGTGCAGAAAAAGGCATCTTACATGTTCTTTCAATGGATATCAAGCTGCTCAACTTAAATTAAATCCAGGTGACCCACACGCAAATACAAGTAAATGAAAACATTCTTGTTGCATAAAAAACCAACAGCGGTCTGAGAGCTCTTTCAGTCGTTGTTGCCTGGGCTCATTTACACCAATTTAGGTGTCTGGTTTATGTTCATGTTCTTCCCAGGCTTCCTTTGCCATCACCAAGAGGGAGAGAGAAGGTCACTTCAGCATTGGCAGGACGATGTCCTCCATTCAAGATATGACTCAGCCTCTGGAAACCACGTTTTCTTTCTCCCATGGAAAGAGAGTGGGACGATGAAGCTCCCTATTTAGTACCTCACACCCAATCAGAAATATAACCACACATGTACAGCATCTAAGGGAATCCCACCGAGCAGATGCTTTGCTTGGCAGTATGGGCAGAGTGACCTTTGGTGCTGAACATACTGTGGCCACATCACGGAGTCCTACTCTGATGGAAACCTTAACTGATGAAGCTGCCCTGCTTTAGGAGCATAAAAGGGTATTTGTGCATGGCTTTTCGCTCGTCTGAGTGGATACATCAGCTCAATCAGCACTAACTCAAGGATCTTTCCAGTTGCTCGAGGCAGACATAACCCTATTATTAAAATTACTATTGGGTTAAAATGAGGCACGCAGAACAGTGCTGGATACACTGATTCACGGTAATTGTGGAAGCTCCATTTCTCTCTGCTGAGCCAGAGGCATTTGGAAGCTGGTGTCTAATTCCATTAACAAACAAGTAAGTCCCACTACCACCAGGTAAAAGCAGACTGGAGAGTTGGGCTGGTTCCAATGGGATGAGGTTCAACAAGTCCAAGTGCCGGGTCCTGCACTTTGGCCACAACACCCCCCTGCATCGCTACAGGCTGGGGACAGAGTGGCTGGAGAGCAGCCAGGCAGGAAGGGACCTGGGGGTGCTGATTGACAGGAGGCTGAACATGAGCCAGCAGTGTGCCCAGGTGGCCAAGAAGGCCAATGGCATCCTGGCCTGCATCAAGAACAGTGTGGCCAGCAGGAGCAGGGAAGTGACTCTTCCCCTGTACTCAGCACTGGTGAGGCCACACCTGGAGTATTGTGTTCAGTTCTGGGCCCCTCAGTTCAGGAAGGACATTGAGGTGCTGGAGCGGGTCCAGAGAAGAGCAACGAGGCTGATGAAGGGACTTGAACACAAGTCCTATGAGGAGAGGCTGAGGGAGCTGGGGTTGTTTAGCTTGGAGAAGAGAAGGCTCAGGGGAGACCTCATCGCTCTCTACAACTACCTGAGAGGAGGTTGTAGCCAGGTAGGGGTTGGTCTCTTCTCCCAGGCAATCAGCAGTAGGACAAGAGGGCATGACCTCAAGCTGTGCCAGGGGAGGTTTAGGTTAGATATTAGAAAGAAATTCTTTACAGTGAGGGTAATCAGCCATTGGAATGGGCTGCCCAGGGAAGTGGTGGATCCAGCGTCCCTGGAGGTTTTTAAGATGAGGCTGGATGTGTCACTTGGTGCCATGGTCTAGCAACTGTGATGGTAGTGGATCAAAGGTTGGACTTGATGATCTCAGAGGTCCTTTCCAACCTGTCTGATTCTATGATTCTATGATTACAGGTGTTAAATGGGCTGAGTGAATGCAGAACAGTGTCAATAGTTGAATAATATTGATTATTAGCTTTTTCAGTCAAAGATGTCAGGATGCAAAGCCTGTGTGTGGGGGTCACGGTTAAAAATAATGGCTATATTATGTCTTTTTGCTCATTCTGTGGTGAGAGGATTAGTCTATGGTATGGATATGGCAATACTGTGTGAGAAGTTTAAGAGAATATCTATCACTTAATGCATGTTTCCAGAAGTCTCTCCACACTTATTCTGACACGAATATTTCTGCTCATTTACTAACCTACTGCATCAGTGCCTGATAGATAAAGCAGAACTTTTTGCATTCGTTGGACATCAGTTTTGGCCTTACACACTTTCTACAGAACCATTTTTTTCCTTACTGAAAGTTATTTTACTCTTGTCCCTCTGGATTTTTAAATGATAAGGAATTGTTGCTGGGTTTTCTTTCGACAGAAAAGTATTGGTAAAATTATTATGGTTAATAGATATTAAGGTTAAAAGACACTGAAACAAATTTCAAGTCTGTCTTCCTCTGTCTCATTATCCTGTTAAGTTTTGTACCTATCCTGTCTCTTATTTTTACTAATAAAATACTAATAAAATTTTTAAATAGAGAAACCTGAAGCATTCCAGTATAACCCATTCTTCTCACAACTAGACCTAGGTGAAACCTCAGAGATAAACACCAATCCCTTCAGAAAAGGCTTATTTGGATTAGCTGAAAATGAACATCTGAACCAAAACCAAACCAAAACAACAACAATAAAAAACCCCAACAACAATAAAAACAAAAACAACAAACAACAACAAAGAGAATAATCAAAGAAATCCACTATATGTTCTTTTAATGAGAAAATTGAAATGTTTTATTTCATCACAACAGATTAGAGATTTGTACAGAGACATCTAAATCCATTTAAATACTTTGGAGCATCTGGCACATCTGCATGAGCCTGAGAGATGCAGCCCAGGAGCCACTGAAGATCTGCACCTTTAGAAAGTGACAGCTGGAGGCTGGGTGGGAAAGCCCAGAGCACATAAGAGGACAGGGCACCCAAGGTTAGGAAGTATAATATCACCCAGATGATCAAAGTTCTTCGTTTCAGAATGTCCTTTTATTTTTTTATTTTTATTATTTTTGTGGGTTGTTCTGTATCATGAAACAAATATTTAAACAAAAATATAAAAAGTGAAACAATTCACCCCATTTGAGGTCGCAGAAGAATCCTGTTCCAACCAGGGGTATTTTGGGTGTTGAGCAGATAAAACAATGCCATCTTTTCCTGCATTCCAAAATGAAACAGAGACAAATCTTTTCATTGGCTCTCCCCTTCCCAAATATTTCCAGTCGATCCAAATATGGATCGCCTGATTCCAAAATCAGGTATTTAACAAAGAAGAGAGGATCATTTCTGCATGGATACAAAAAGAGCCTAGTTAAAAACCATGGCAGATGCCTCACATTCAGCCAGCTAAACTGAGGTGAGATCAGAAACAGCCTTACAGGCAGTGTTACCTTCTACTCCTGGGTAGCTTGAGGCAGGATTTTCTAAAGGGCATACAAAGTTCAGGTCAAGTGGGAGAGGATGAGCTTGTCATTAATTCTTTGGTTTGGGAGAAAATTGATGAAGACCCTAAACACTGTTTAATGAACTTGTGACAGAAGTGACAAATCCACAGCAGAACTCAGTTATTTAGCTGATTATGTGGCTGATAAAAATTAATGAAATATCCCAATAAAGATTTATATAGCTACAATATTATTAAAAGTTTATAACCACTTGCTAATTGGCATTATTAATGAAAATTAATGTGGCTTCATGCACTTAAGTATTTCACTCCATAACGAGAAAATGGACAGTGATGTGAAATACTGCTAATAATTAATACTTCTTATATTTTCAAAGACAAATAACATGTCCAAAGCTTTGCCAAGAGAAGGAAATACAATTATCCAGTCTGTAACATGTGTTGGCAATGAGTTAGAATTCTATCTAGTGATGTTGAGGATAACCCTTAGTGATACAGATACATCAGAGAGAGATCCCACACTGCAGAAAATAAAGTAACGATGCTGAACCTGAGGCAGAAGTTTCTCACACATCTCCCTTCATCATGTGGGACTTGACATTTGCATTTGCAAACACAGATCATATCAATTCCCTCTCACTGTGTTGGTAAAATATATGTGCAGGAATGGGGGAAATGCTTTGGCAGTGGGATTGCCTAAATGCCAGGCAAGAGACATCATGAAAGGACCTGCAGACCTCGTAGGCAGATCCTATAACAGCAGTAAAACCTGGAATCCCCCGTCAGGTACTGATGCTCCCTGCACAGTACATGTGGATCTGCTTCACATCAAAAGCATCCAGCGTGCTTGGTTGAGAAGCATAAAAGACAAGAATACACATTTCAGGCCTTATTCTTTTCTGAGTCTTATTCACTTTGCTCAGTGTTTGGGATGTATCATAGCATGTCATGATTACAGTCCTAAATATCTCTCTGTAAAACATTTATTTTTAACCATTATATATAATTTTTTTTTTTCTTAAGGTATTAGGTTTCTACTTGAGACATTCATAGGAAATTTTGGTGATTTAAGAAAACCTTAAAGGGTAGGTCGTCCAATTTTAATTTCCTTTTTTTCTTACAATGTTTCAAAAGTCATCCCTATCTTCCTGGGAGAGCCTGATAATAAACAGAGTAAACATTATTTTTTTGTCAGCTGGGTGAGACAAAGAATCAAGAGCAAGCACTGCAGACTGTTTCTAGATGGACCTTCAAGGACATACCCATTCATTGATTTTTATTCTTTTTTGTTGAATCTAATTAATTAATCCTTAATTCATGCCTATAAAATGAAAATTATTGCAGAGCAGATAATGCTGCTACCCCCATTTGTAACATAACAGGTAGGATAGTGCCCTATTATGAGTTGAGAAGGGCGGTAGCACATTCCTGGTGTCCTGTTGAAGCTTTGCCATTTAGCACAAAAAATTTTCAAGATTCTTTAGATGTAAGGAGGGAAAATAAACTAAATTCCTACAGGGAGGAATTGAACATAGCTTTCCCAGTCCTGGAGGGCTGCTATAACCACAGTGTTACTGCCATAAAGACACATTCTATCATTACTTTTTCAATCTCACTCTCTGGAGGGAAGCTAGATGAAAGACTTACAGAATGTAACTTGGAATCACTGTATGTACTCCTCTGAAATACAGCCATGAGAGCCAGGGCTTTTATTTTGCTCTTCTTTATTTTGTTCTGGGCTATGAGTCCACCCACAGATTAAATAGCTTTTATCAATTATGTCTCGGGGTGACATAATGAGAATTAATTGCTATTTGTAAATTACTTTGTGATCCTTGGTATTAATTCAAGTGAATATGTGAAGTTCTTTTATTGATGTAATTTGTTTGTCCATTTTCAGGCTTTATATGGAGTAACTGAAAGTTACCTCCTGTGGTAGCACCTTTGTGCTATTCAATGTACTCTGTCTTCAGAAAAATATCTTTTCATATGATTTTTATTCTCAAAATTTATTGAAAATATATGTGTAGAATTGCTGAAGTTTCCTTAAAAGTTGTAGAGAAACCTTACAGCAAAGATTATTAGTGAAGAGTTTAATTTTTCATTGACTCTTCACTATTTCTCCTTTTACACTCAAAGCTTTTTTAAAGAGCAAATTTAAGGTGTGCTTGTAGAGATGTGCAATACCTTTTGTCATGCCCTAATTGTATATAAGTAAATAAATGGAATGGAAGGAATTAACTTCCCCTGACTGCTATATTCCATCAAAAGACTAATTTTTTCTATCTGTTTTCCTCTGCCCTTGTGTTCTAAGTTTTGCCCTTCTTCACGATGACTCACCAGGGTAGAATGTTTTCCCAAGGGATGCTTGTCTAGTAGGTAAGTGATTTCATTTTAGATCTTGGTTAGAAGGTCACCTTTTGTCTGTTTACTTTGTTTTCAGAGGTATATTCATCTTTGTGTTCAAAAAACCTTTCCAGCATTCCTCCCTTTATCTTCATTACTAAATAAGCTGACTTGAACTATATTATTAGTTGTACCTACCTTGGAACACCTAACTTGTAAATGTTTTCATCTAGGTTTTTATTGCAGTTTGTTTGTTTGGTTGGTTGGTTTGGTTGTTTTTTTAAAGACTATAGGAAGAAATTTATAGAAAGAAAAGGTATATTTAGATTAAATATAACCTTTTTGTTATGAGGATAATGAGGCCTTGGCACAGGCTGCCCAGAGAAGCTGTGGCTGCCCCATCCCTGGAAGTGTCCAAGGCCAGGTTGGACACGGCTTGGAGCAACCTGGGATAGTGGAAGATGTTTCTTCCCATGGTAAGGGGTTGGAACTAGGTGGTGTTTAAGGTCTCTTCCAACACAAGTTCTTTTATGATTCTAGGATTCAACAAAACAGGCAGTCTCAGATTGCAATTAATCTCATCTTGCACAGAAGTATTTAATGTAGGACAGAATAGTCTAGCTTTAAAGCACCTTTTTTTTTCATATAGACCATAGAGACAGTGACAAGTATCTTGGGTGGAGACATCTGTATTGTAACTGTCTAAAGTGAAGGAAGATGCATCCCATCCAGAAAAGAGAACTAACAGTATCATATCAAAGACTACAAGAATATATTTCCTCTCTCTGCTCTTCCAGTCGGAATGCACTGGAGCTGGCCACACATCACAAATAAGATAAAAGGCACAGCCAAAGTGAATAGATTAGCAAAAGCCATATGTAGAACTGCTCAAAGCTGCTGACAAATGATGTTGAACTTCTAACAAAATGCTGAAATTCAAAGACTATTAAAACCAAAAAAAAAAGCCACCAAAAAACCACTTACAGAATGGGGGTGGGGAGATGAATGAGCAGGGATTGGGGGGAATAAAAATGCTATTCATTTAGTAAACTGTTCAGTGAGAAGGCAAGTATAATCTCAGTCCTAAAGCTTGTCCCTTGAGGTTGTTAAGTGTTCTCCTGTATTCAGCAGAATGGGAAAGGTTTACATCACCCTTCCCATCAAAGTGGTATTTGGGCTGCCTTCTCTCCAATCTACTTAAAATCTTCATTTACATCTATCTTTTTGACTTCTGTTAAAACTGGGCTCCTATTCCACTGCCCTGCCACATGAAGCCATTCTCCAATCCATCATTAAATTGTTGTCTTTTCTTCTGCTCTTCCTCCTCCCTTCGTTTCTCTTCTGCTCCACCCTGTAGCTCCCAGAGGTATTTGCATTTGTGTGGCAAATACACTGATTCTTTTCACATGGTTTGCTCCAGCATGACATGAACTATTTAATTGTAAATTATTAAGTCATCTGTACTTTCCTGAAATGATTCACAGTGGAATGACAGGAAATTATTCCTAGTGGAATGACAGGATATGATATGATGAAATCACGATTCACATGTAAATTGGATGTCTGCTGATAGAAATCTGAAGTCCACTGAGAATTCACAAAAAGAAAATGCTGCAAGGTTTATCCATTGGGTAGGTAATTTACTAATGGATAGCCCTTGTTTTAATACTGTCCACTCTCAGTTGTTAAAACCTCAGGATGATTTTTTAATTTATTCAGTTGTAGCTTGATGTGAAAATTTCAGATAAAGAACACCATTTATAGTCTTTAGATATATACACTTTCTCCTCAAATATCTAATTTGTCAATCACACTCTCACACACATATATAATATAAATATTACATGCATGTATATTTTACATATATACATATACATATATAAATATATATATGTATAAGGACTGACTGCTAGATGGCATAATTCATTGTAGCTTTATTACTTGAATGGAATTGTGCCAGTTTTATTCATGCTGATGTTGTGTAGATAGATTGAAGTGTACACAGCTATACAGACACTGTCATGCATCTTTATTTTTTTCCCTTCTACAAAGCTGTCTGCACAAATAATCTCTTTGGCTTCCTCTGATTTGCTTTAAAAGTGCTACGTTAATTCTAAATGCAAATTGCAATAATTAAATTTGACCTTTTAAACTATCAGATGTGATGGGAATTTCCCTTCCTGATTTTTTATCTTAAATTGGAAAGGAATCAGATCAAACAAGCGGGGAATTTCAAAGTCAAAACAAATACTATCCATGGCTAGGGACTCTGTTACAATAACAAAAGAGAAAACATATGTATGTGTGTGTGTGTTTGGGTATAATATAGATGTTAACTACAAACTATCCAGCATTTTTAAATGTGTTTGTAAGACTGGCAGTTGCTCATCTTTTGCTGTTAAGGTTAAAAAAAAAGAAAAAAAAAATCACAATCAAAGTGACCCACATAGATGTATGTATTTTTCCTTCCTTTAATAATGGATACTTTCAGATACCTCCTAAGGTCCTATTCCTCCTGTCATGTTTAAAGGGTTTATTGTTTCCAGAAAAGCTTTTGCTGCTCCCTCTGGAGACTGAGCTGATCTAAGGTAATATTAATTCTGTGCCTCTCTCTTGTCGGAACTCGACTTCAAACGGAATAAATGAGATGAGAGCTGAAAGAGAGGTTATGCAAGCTGTCATCCTCCATTGTGTTGGAGGCATCAATGACTCTCAGAACAAATTAGGTGTCACTCTACTAAATCGCAGTCAGAAAGGCAAATCAGTTTATAGAAGACTTATTTGGTCTCCTGGAAAGCTCTTGCATTCAGAACACAGTTAATCTTCCTTTTCTTTCAGTAATTTTAAAAATCCTCATTTTTTATTTCTTTTTAAATCAAGATGAAGCAGAATTTCCTCATCATGACTTGTAATGTTCCCCATACAATTTATGCTGATTAGTTCGGTCTAACTTCTCTTTCTCTAAAAGGAAAAAAAAAAATCCCACAGAGGTTTGTTTCACTCCTAAAAGAGAAAAGAGAATTGACTACATATGTTTTATTAGACTTCTTAATTTTAGGATTGTGGCTTGGGAAGGAGGTCTGTGATGAAGAGTATTTGAAGAAAAAAGAATATTTGTGAAACTTGTCAAGTATGAATTATTCCAGTTTTGTGAATTTTATTGATTCTGTTCATTCTTTATTAAGTGACTCTTGACCTATGGAAAAGAAACAATTCTTTTATTTTATTTTATTTATTTTCTCCCCAATGAAGAGGCTAAATAGATTTTACATTCTAGGCTGTACAAAGAACATTTTTTCTTTTACAATCAAGTGATGTGCAATCAAGTTTTCTCTGGAAAAGTCACTCTCATTCAGTTCTTGAATAAAGAAAATTGCTGTGCTTTAGCAAGATGAGAACAACAATTGAATACACTTCACATAAACTGAGGAACCCATTCTAATTCAACATTATTTCTATACAATCAATGAGTATGTTGCAACAAGATCAGCGCTGCAGAGTGAAACAGCTGCTATTGAAGGCCGTTTTACATTTTAAAAGGGCTTTTTCTCAGATTATCTTTACTCTAGACCTATGAACCGGGACTCAGCAGGTTCTGCAGTACATCAGGTGTATTCTTGAAGAGCATCTCTTAGTTTTGCCTGAATTGAAAGGTTTTGAAATCTCTCTGTGCTGTGCAATAACTGGGGGCAATCAGATTTTCCTCTGAAGTAGACTCTCAACAAAACCTGAATGGAGATATACTATTAGTGTCTCATAAATTTCGAGAAAAGTGACAAGCACATATTCCTGGAACTCACTTGGGTCTCAGATGCCACTATATCACTCTGTGATTGAAGTCGTGACTTGGGAACACAGTGTAAAGTTTCCAAAGTCCCAATCACATTTAATTTCCTGAATTTTAGAGAAATCTTTGTGGTTCTCCAGGCTTAGAGTGTTTAAGTTTCCTACAGAAAATGCAAAGAGGGTTAAATGAATATAACTGACTTTAAGCAACACATCAAGCTTATGTAGGAGTCCCCTAAACTTTCTAGTGGGAAATATGAAGGAAAAAAATCGGAAATTACTTGCTTTTATCAATAATTAGCTAAATAGTTAAACACCTCCTCTGGCAGATCAGTTGAAAGAAGCCAACCTAAATAGAAAGGAACCAGAGACACTCCTTTCCTTCTGCAAAGGAGAGAAAAATCCTCCATGCACTCAGATGAGTGAGTAGATCTGTTACTGAAAGCTCATCCTGCCTACTCTAAATCAGATTTAAAATCAGTTCTCCTGTGGTTTTTTTTGTTTTGGTTTTTGTTTGGTTTTTTTTGTTTTTTTTTTAGCAAAGTCTGATGCCATGGACATATTGGATGTTTTCAAATGAGTCTTCCTGAATCACTGCTATTGACATTTTTCTGCTTCAGGAGATAAGCTGTGTACCTCTGAATCTCCTCAGGCACAGGAGGGACCTGAACTCAGGTGCCCCACATGCTGGAAGGTAAATCTAAGACCTAAGTTATAAAAGCACAGTTAATTCCCTTCAGTCTAACTTAAAAAAAAAAAAAAAAAAGACTTTTTCCTGAGTTTGTCTGCTTGTTTTCATAAAGAATATACAAATGCTTATGGATTAGGTTTGAACATCCCAAATGGAAGCAAATTCCTCTTTACTGACAAAGTTAAGACAGAAAAATCTTTTAATGAGAAGGTTATTCCTCAGCATTTCAGAATCATAGAACTATCAAGTTAGGAAGAGACCTCTAAGATCGAGTCCAATCATTAACGCAACACTGACATATCCACCACTAAACTATGTCCCTGAGCACCACATCTACAGGCTTTTTGGACACTTTTAGGGAAGGTGATACCACCACTTCCCAACAGCTTGCCCCAATTAACTTACCAACACTCCTCCTCCCACATACAAAATCCATTCTCATAGATGTTGCTGCAGTGAATAAGAACCTAAAAATTAAGCTCTGTGTTAATGAATGGTTCAGAATCAAGATGTCATTGCATGAGAACCCACATTCCCAAGGAATGTCGGAGGAACTCAATCCCTTAATGATTTTGGATTGTTAAATACTAGGGTAAAATAAGATTTCCAAGGTAAGAGGAGGAAAGTAGGATCAATCAGCGTCAGCTCTCTGATACCCTGCTACTCAGCATGTTGCAAAGCCTCCTGAGCAGAGGTGCTTGAACATACCTAAACATTTTCTATGAGCATTTCTCCCAAGTAATAAACACATTTGGTTTCACTGTGCTCATGCATCATTTATACTCCTTTTCTCTTGATATTATGGCAGATTAGTTAACTGGAAAATTATTTGCACAACCAGCTCATTTTTTAACTCATGTTGCAAAGTATTTGGGAAAAAAAGTTTAATATCCATTATGGGGAGTATCCACAGTGTAGAAGTAACTTTTATGAGCTTGATTTACACAATAAAGTTGTGGAAGGAGCTCTGTGCAGCAGCACAGAGCTGATCAACCAGAGGATGATGAAATGTTGGGACACAGGGCCCATCTCCATTATTTGTACGTTTTCACAATCAAACCAACAAAGTCATGGTTCTCACCTTTCAAAGGTGGGACTCGATGATTTTGGAGGTTTTTTTCTGACCTTAATGGTTCTATGATTCAACTACTGAAGCATGAGAAAACAAAGGAACAAGCTCAGAGAGTCCTCCAGTTAAGAAGGTGTCTGATGTGGGCTCCCAGGATAACACTGTCTCCCCTGGCCAGCAGTTGACAGATCAATATTGACACTCAGAGCATGAACATCAGCAGAGAATGAACATGCTGCACAGGTGGAGAGGGACACTCCTTCTAAAAGCTCCAGAATTCTCTCCCATTCTTCTCCTAAGATAGGGGCCAAAATCAAGGTTAATACTTTATGCAAAAAAGGGTGGTTTCTTACGTGCTGTTGTTTCTAGAGATAGTAGTAATGTCCTCACAAAGGGAAAAGGTGAAATATCTTTGTGTATATTCTGCTCACACTTAACTACATAAAAATATCACAGTTCATCCATTAGTAGATATCTTAAAATTTCTAAAAAACTTGGACCATAAACTATAAATGTTTTATAAATGGACTATAAATGTTTTATTTCTCAGACATTTTCAAAGTCTAGACTTACCAAGGGGATTTCTAGAGCTGTTTGAAAGTAATAAATAAATTCAAGGGGGTTTATTAAATAAAGGGATAGAAACACTCTATGTTTGCCACCCAACTTATATTCAAAGCAGTGAGAAAAACTGAGCATGCTGATGCTTAACCACGTTTATGGTTTCACTTATTTGATGTGTTCATGGAGTGCATCAAACATGGGCTGAAAATCAGTGAAAGATGGGAAACAAAGGGAAGGAATAAATAGTCAGTGGCTCAAGGTGAACAGTGGGATGCCTCGCCTCATTGTTCTGCATTAGATCTCGTGTTTGAAATCTGTATTAATGATCTTGAAAGAGGGTAATACTGAGGTTAGCAAAACTCGCAGATGACACAAAGTTATTTAGCCAGTACGGACCAGAGAGATCCGTGAGGAACTTCAAAGAGACTCAGCTAAACCATGTGAGGGCAAATGAAGTTCAATGCCAGTAAATGCAAAGTAAGGCATACTGAAGGGAAAAAAATAAATTAAACTGCTTGTACATCTGACAGGGGTATACATTCACTGTCTCAGCCGAGGAAAGGAATCTGGGTATCAATGAAGACAGATTTCTGTACCATATGCAGCTGTATTTTAAGAAAAAAAATTCAAACAAGATGTGAGGCTTTGCAAGAACTGAGATGGGGATTGATGCAGTAAATACTACACAGCCAACCTATAAATCAAAATATGGTCTCATCTGGAAAAATTTGTGAAGTATTATTACACTTCCTTAAAAAACAAAATAATGAAAAATAAGGAAAAAATTGATAAATGAAAGTGATCCCTNAATATCTGTCATCTAGGATGATTGAAAAGATTAGGAAAAGTTACCTTAGAAAGGAGAGGGACAAAAGGACATAATGAAAGGGTAAAAATAAATGACTTAAGGAAGACAGATTAGGTGCTTCTCTTCTCCTCAGTTTATGGCAGGACAAGAGAATGTGCAATATAATTAAGGAGACTAGCAAGTTAAAAACAGATAAAAGGCAATAGAGTTCTTTTATTTTCTACAATGAGTGATTAAACCAGGGAACCTTCTGAAACACAGAAGTGATAACTAAAGGACACTTCAAGCAAGCATTTAAACAGGTAGCAAAAAATGTCTAAGGTTGAAATCAAAAGGCCAAATATTTGTTGGTGAGTATTTGAAAGGTCTTTTTAAAGTTGGATTTCTTGAACTCTCCTTTGAAGAGCTCCTCTAGCCTTGTGTCTAAATCCCGCAACTGCTGGAGGAAAGAGACCCTGAGGACTCAGCAGCTACTGTTGGGGTTTGGTAGCTTAATGTGATTTCTATATTAGAGAGTTTTGCATGCTGATCACCAATCTTTGTGTGCTGCACTCAGAATCTTTTTTATCTATGCGCCAAATGTTTGTTTCCAGACATTCTGCCACGTACCTGGGGCAGATGTAGATGTACAGGTAAATGTGCTCCTGAGCTGCCCTTCAGACACTGATTGTGGTACAGGCATCAGCATGACCATTTGATGGGGACACTAAGGATCCATGTGATCCCCTATTGTTTGATGCCCCAAATTCTTTAAGCCGTGGTGCTGACAAGTCATGGAGACATGACACTGGGATAGATGGATTAAAGATCTGACCCATGATGGCAACATGTGTATTTCTCTAAACTATACACAGAGCCAGGCTGCCTACACTGACACAGCCTGTTATTACTTGTCCTCCCCCTCTCCTGGACTGTTTCCTTCACCAAATCATCAATATTTATCTTTCAGACTGCAGGGTTATGGAGTGTAGCTATGATGAATGCCTTTGTGTTTGTAGGCTGTCAAACACAACATGGCTTCCACCTCATTGAAGCCTCAGGTTGTGAAACATCAGAAACTTGAAGCAGTATCAGTCCATCCCAGAAAAGGAGCAAAGGAGATATATTCCTTCCTTCAATCACAAATGCCAACCTAGAGTACCCCAACATCTGACACTATGAGTGGTGACCCAAACCTCTGCTGTCTGGCAGCTTTCTGACACTCCTCTTTACAGTCATTAAAATGGAAATGGCATCTGACAGACATGAACATAATTTCACTTCCATCTCCCTCAATTATCTGCTCCTTTCCACTGCCCTCCCACTCTCTGTGTGGTGAGAGAAATATGTTTTCAGAACTGTCATTTTAAAGAATAAATACTTGAACCATCAATAACTGTGTGCACTTTGCCCCAGCTGAATGAAAACCTCCTTTGTGAGCACAGAAGCAAATGATGCACAGTTAAGCATAAAGAAGCTACCTGAATGTACTTATTTCAGCTAACTATTTCTGTATTATGATAGCCTGTTTCCAGTAGATCAAAGAAACCTGGCAGTGTTGTTCTTTCACACTGTGAGAAGCACAAACATCATTTAAATGCCCCCTCAAAATATTCATGCATCAAAAATCCATTGAAGGCTCAGTCTATTCTCCAGCTGGCTTTCAGCCAACATTGTTATGTTGTTGCTGCATCATGACGGAAACAGCAGACAGTAGAGAACAACAAACAGAGAGAAGACAAGTCTTTAAAAACAGATCCAAACAATAACAAAAAGACCCACTTAAGCACTATTTAAAATTTCAGTGATATTAAAACTCACTTGTAATTGTTCATTTATAGATTTAGTTCTATAAAATGAGATTTTAAATACTGAATTCTAGGTTCCTGTTTTCAGAGTTTTTCTTTGTGTTATTTTGTTTTGTAAGATACATATCTAGCATACGGATGGATTTCTCATTTGATGAAAGTGCTGTAGCTCCGCTGGAGCTGAAATTACCTCTCTCATAGTGAAGGTCAAGTACGTAAGCAGATTAAAAGTAAATAGAATTGCTCAGTATCTGGTGAGCTTTCTGCACGACAAAGGGTGAATAATCTTGCGTCAAACCATTAATGTCTTCATGATCTCATCTCTGAAAAAGCTGTGGAGTTTATATTTGAATGTTCCAGTAGATAGAGAGCCCTAGGTAAGTTAGTCAGATACTTAGTTGTCCTTAACTAATCTTATAACTAAAAAACTCTCCCGGTAGATGCAGAAGACTTTTTAGAGAACACAGAGAGGAAATCTGTGTCACTGAATGCAACAAAACTTAGTTGAAATGCTAGCATGCCCTTTGGTCTGCCTGCCTCATTCTGGATAGCTGTGATCCAGGGTATCTACCTAACAGGACTGCCCATTTGCTGTCAAAATAAAAAGTGACACTTCTGATGATAAGTAAAGTGCAAATCTGTCCATCCTTCTCTTTCCCTGTGATCCATGGTACCCATCAAAATCAACTGTGTCATCATCCTGGGAAGAAGTCAATGTACCTTCTGGGCTCTGCTGAACCTGCACTGCCTCACAGATTTCTGCACAATCCCTGTCCACTGTTTTGAGCCTGAGTCACTGTGTATTGAGAAATGCAATAGTACAGAGACCCATGGAAGGGCAGCCAAGTAAAAACCTGCCTACAGTTTGTTAGAGCATTCATCTGGGAAGAGGTAGACAAGGATTTCACTTTCATCTCTATGGATATAATATCTGTATTTTTTTTCAACTTTCATTTAATAATATGTTTATATATATATATATATGTACAGTACTATCTCTATGATATATGTCTATGCATGTGCATAATCATACTTTGCAGAGCAAGGAAAAACATTCATAATTAGAGTAATAGAACCATAGAATCAATAAGGTTGGAAAGCACCTCCAAGATCATAAGCTCCAATCAATTTACTCAGTCTCAGCTGGACCATCAGTCTTGGATCGAGTCCAACATGAGTGGCATCACCCTCACCACTCCCCCAGAGAACTGCTGGTGAGAGGTAAACATTCATTTTTTAGAATAGTAGAATGATTTGGGTTGTAAGACTCCTTAGAGATCATTTTGCTCCACCCCCTGCCATGGGCAGAGACACCTTGCACTAGCCCAGGTTGCTCCAAGCCCCATCCAGCCTGACCTTGGACACTTCTAGGGATGAAGCATCCACAGCTTCTCTGGGCAACTTGTGCCAGGGCCTCTCCACCCTGACAGCAAAGAATCTTCTCTTAACGTCTAACCTAAATCTACCATCTTTCAGTTTGGATCCACTCCACCTTGTTCTATCACTACAGTTTCCCTAGTGATCCTTGGGTAGAGAGATGTGTATGTGGAAATATGGTTTTAGGCTGAGTAGGAAAATGCCGAAGGAGTTTAGATGTCCATAAGTTTTGGTAGTTGTGAAAAATATATGAAATGGTTTAGATTTATGCAGATCAGATTTCAGCCAGACCTTGACAGACCTTCTCTTTAGAATTCCTTCTTTCTCAGCGTCGGTTCTCCAGCAGATGTTCTACTCTGGTGATTTCCAGCCTCAGTCTCTAACTTGCCCCCATTGTGTGCAAGCATGGTGCCCTGGAAAGCTCTGAGGTTCCTGCTTTAGGAGTGCACCACGTGGGAACTATGCAAACAAAAGCCATTTGACAAATGTTTACTGTGAGCAGGGCAATCCAGACCACTTCACTCTTTGCCCTTCAGCACTTTCATCATCACTTCTTTGGCTCCCTCACAAATTTATGGGGAATTCTTATTGGAGATCAGCTCTCTGGTCTTGATGCCTTTTAGCCAAGGCAGGGCTGTCATTTTAGGCCTGTAAGCTATATTTCTGGGTTGATGGATGCCTCCACATTGCCAACTGAAAATCATCCAGAAACTGGCCATAGCAGATGTGCCATGTAATTGCACTGTCACTGAAGGATTCCAGACACTGGTCTGGTAATTCCAAAAATCCATTTCAGTTCACATAAAATTCCCAGTTATTGTTTCCTAGATATTAAGTATTTCAGCCATCTTTTACTGTGATAAAGTATGTATTCCAGCCGCATTTTAAGACAGAAAAGCCAAGATAAATCTCCTGTAATGTTATGCTTATGGCTGTCCCATTTTGAGCTAGTAGCTTAATCACCCTTGCCCTCCTTAAAAAGTGAGACAGAGACCTCCATGCAATCCCTCAGACCTGAGGTTGCCTGGCTCACCTACTGGAGCTGCTCTTTTACATCTGCTGGTAAGCAGGATCACAGTACAACTGGCCCCCTAATTTGGGGGTTTCATTTACTAGACTAAATACAAAAGAGCTGAAGTCACAGACAGACAAGTAGGTCCATTTCTTTTCTTTATTAGACCTCAGATATGGCGTGAATCAAAGCAGAAGGTGTCAGAGTGCCAATGTTATAGCATCTGATATACTGTGCTTTGGGCACCCTCATATTCAGGACAGTTGCTTAGCAACTGGGATACAGGCTGAGGATGCAGAGTCTGGGATCTTTTCTCTGCCCAACGCGATTAGCATGACTTGGATAAATTACTTCACCTTTCTGTATTCCTCTTTCCCTTTATACATTTATTTATTCTGCCTCTTACCAAATGCTTCAGCAACTCTTTTGAAGGTATCACAGCCTTCATGTAATGAAATTGTTCATCTCCTGTGAAGCTGCAGATCCTGGACAATGACTAAGGTGTCAACTCCTCTCACTACCTGTCTTTCACAGGTAATCACCTTCTCCTTAACTACGTTCATTACCGACACAAAAGAGCTGCCATATTCACTCTCTGGTAGTGAAAGCATTTCAGTGAGGAAGTGTTTTTAGTTGGTGTATGAAAATTTTTGAGCACAAACCATTTCCAAAAATCTAAGCTGGCATTTGGCAGAATGTCAGTAGACTTTATACAATAACACTATCCAACTAGACATATTAGTAGAACAGAATCTGCAAGACAGCATACTTTTGGCTCTGTTACATATTCATACTACTGCTACAACCACCACCACCAGAAAATAAAGACAGGTGGGAGGACAGTAGGGCTAACATTAGACCTTTGTGAGGGCATTCTTTGCTTGACTGATGGTTTGTAACTGTTCAGCATGGACAGTGAGCTGTGAGGTTTTGTCATCCAAGTTAGGAGCTCTGTCTGATAGGCAGATGAATGAAGAATTGGCTCCAAAGTCTGTAACCCTTTGATTTCATGGTTGTTTTCTACATCCTCATCTCTCTGCAGCTGCCACCTCAAAGAACAGGGTGAGAGTAATTGTGTTGGCTTGCCTCCAAAGCCCGGAGGAGTAGTCACTTGCTACTCTCCCAGATTATCTGCCAGGCAAACAGAAAGGTTAATGATGTAGGGCTTGATTACTCTGGTAGAAAAAAAAGCAGTCAGCTTCATCCAAAAATCTTTATTGTGTGTGTAAGGGAGATGCGCTAAAAGGGCTCAGAGCTGGAATACGTTGTCTCCTCCATTCTGTCTTTGAACATTGGGAGTATTTGCCTTCTGGCACATATGGTCTTGTAAGTAATAGCTTTTTGCTGCACATACATCTTTTTGCCTGAAGCTTGTTGTTTAATTTTAAGACATTTACAATAGTTTTGTTGTTAAAAAAGCCAGTCTTCTTCAATACCAGCAGAATAAACATTTGAACGTATTCATCCCTGGAACAGATTGAACACCATTAGTTGAAATATGTGCATATAAATACATGGTTTTATAGGAAAATACATACATAAGTGTGTGTGAGAGACAGTGTGTGTGTATGTCTGTGTGTATACATATATGTGTATGCCATAAGCACACGGTTTCTGGTGTTCAGCTTTGAGATAAATGTAAACAAGGCCTATCAAGAGAGATGCATCAACAACTACAACAACCCCACAGGAAAAAAAAAAATAAAAGAACAAATAAGAAGCCAAAATAAAAGCAACCAGAACCCGCCAACGGAACAAATGAAAACCAAAACTACAGGAATAGGGAAGCTAAAAAAAGTTTACCATGTCTGAAGCCAGTAGAGTTATAAAGGTGTTTATAAAGGTTGGCTTCCTTTTTTAACAAGATTCTGCTTTGTGGAAATTTTTAATATTAAAACAAAATAGCAAACAGGAAACTTTATGAAGCCATAAAAATCGAAATCTTCTAGTCTTCGGTTGAAAACTAGAATATTCTGGCCCAGGACTGAAACACTGAAGCCAAAGCCCAGTATATTTTATTTCACAGTGGTTTATGGACTTTATAATTCAGAAGCATTTTTCTTGCATTATTCCATGGAGGTTTGATTCTTTGGCTGACCCATATCTCACATGATACTTAGTGAAGAAAAATCCTTTTGTTCCCCACACTGCCATCGATGTACAGTGGCTTCCAAAAATTTTTAAATTGCCATAGGACTGAAAATTATATTCTAATTGGTTCTACATTTTACCTATTTTATGGTGAAGAACCTGAAGGAAAAGAAGTGCATGATAATTTGTTATCACTTTTCTTGCGCTGATTCCTGATTGCTCTAACACAGATTTGAAACTAGTTTAAGTGACTTTATCTAAGAAGTTTCCACTTTGCCTTTTTATATTATTCATATCCTAAATTTAATTTAATATAGTTATCTTCAAAATCCAAACTCCAACTAAATTGTACTGATTTTTTTTTTTTGCTGTAGCTCTAGGTGGGTTTCTCACTTCCATCTAACACATTGGTTTTGTATTTTCATTGATAATTACATTTATTACTTTCTCCTTGAACGTATACTTCTATTTTTTATACCAGTTAAGCCCAGGCCAAGGATGTTTGTGCTGTTCCTCAAAATACCTGAAGATCTAAGACCTGGTGTGACCATGTTTTAGCCTCATGGCAGGTGTGATCTCTGCTTTGCTGTGTATGCTCCTCATCTTTGTCACCTTGTATTTTAAGACACAAAATGCTGACCGTCTCTGTGAGTGTTTCAAACACTGTTGGGAGAGAGAACTCCATCAAAAGGACCAAAACATAGGCCAAATTGATGGCATTTTCCTTCATGGTGTGAAGAAAGAGTATGGTGTGCTCACAGTAACTGAGAAAGGAGCAAGATTTTTATAAATAAATACCAAGGTAAAAAGAGTTCTATCCACAAGCTGGAGAGATACAAGTGGGAGAAGAGTGAGTGAAGAAAGAATTCAGGACAAATGTCTCAATGCAGCTATGGAAAAAGCTCTTCAGAAACACAGAAAACATTCTGAAAAGCTGAAGGGAGATGAAAGATGCCACCAAAGTTGCCTGGAAGTCAAGAGCTGCCAAGTCAAGGCAGGCTTTCAAAAACGAAAAAGTCAGGAAATGTCATTCTTCCTAAACATCTACTGAGGCCCTGTGGCACAACAAAGGAAATCCACTACAGCTGCATGGCAATTGGTGAATTCTTGTTCTCATGGTATGTGCCAAACTCCTTTCTCTTTCCTTCTCCAGTTCATCTGTCAGCGTGTGGGGGTAATCCAGACACTGAAGATACTTTTGTGCTAAAACATCAGTTTGGAGACAACCCTCAGCCCTTGACAGGAAGATAAATATACAAGATCTCAAAATACAGAGCAGAGGATCAAGAAGCTTTGGTCCAAGAAGAGAAGGCAGCAGAGAGTGGGTGAAAAAATTAGGCCAGTTTTCCAAAACACACAAGTTCAGTAATTAGCCCTAGAGCTATGGTTTTAAAGCAGACAACAAAGATTAATATCATGCCATCTGAAATAAATTTAATCCTATCATTTTGAGTAAGTAAGGATTTGAGGTTCTGAAAAACAGGGGCTAAACAGGAAAACATCCAGAGTTGTAATTTTTGAAACATAAATGATGCAGTGTTCTCCGTGTTGAGGGGGGAGGATGGGTGGGTGTGTGTGCATGAAAACCTTATCTTTTTATTTAACTGACAACAAATGTGGTTCTGCTTAATTTCCAAAACCACGTAAGATGATGTATGGGTTTTCTGAACTGGCTTACAGACCACTGAAGAAACACAGGGGAAAGAAAGAAAAAAAAAAAAATCTGTCACTTTGCTTAGACAGTGAGAGCAAGAGCTCCCTCCGCTCTGTTACCAGCATGTCCTGCTTTGCATAGCAAGCACCATACCCCTAGAATAAGATATAGCTCTTTTCAAGACGTTGTAGCTTGCTATTGGCTGCTGAAAACCTTCCTGGTGGTGCAGGTATGCCAGGATTTAAGAAAAGCCAGGCTTTCAGCAGGTGCTGTGCTGTGGATGGGAGAGCTGGGAACAGCTGGCGCAGAGACTGCTGTGAGTGCGTGATGCTGCTCAGGGACCCTCCTCTGCAGGAGCCCTCCAGGGGCTGAATTCAGCAGTTTTACAGGTGTTTTGTGCCTCTGAAGTGTCTTTCTTGTGCTTCCATGTAAGGCATACTTGCCTCTAGGGAGTAAGTCTTCCTGAAAGAGGGGGAGGAATTTGGTATTTGTATTCGTTCACTGTCTTTGTTTTACCCCTGCTAATTACACCACTGGAACTAAACTGAACAGCCCATTAAACCACTTGTCCTTACAGGAGAAGGGATTTGGGTGAATTAACCTGACAAAAACATATCTGCAAGGTACATTCCCTTATGGGGAACATCTATTCTTCTCCTTTGACTGAAGACAAATACAGGAGATCATGACTGCTTTTTACATATCAGTTTCCATTTGCAGCATTTGAAAAGACTAGGACTTACATTAAAATGTGGGACAAAAAAACCAAACCAAAATCAAAAAACCTTTTCAAAGATTAATATTAGTAAGAATCTCTTTTTTTCCCCATTTTCGTTCTCTCATCTCAAAAGTGACAAATTTGATGTAGCATTTATTATCCAAATGGCAATATGACATGCCTGATGACAACCTATGAAACAGGGTCGTAGACATGAGGCACATTGATTTTAACATGTACATTTTTTTGTGTACAAAACATGGGTTGGACGAAAGATTACAGTATTTCTGTTCCACTGAGCCTGTTTGTTCTCTTATTAATCTTTCCTTCAAAATCTTACCAGAGTGTCACTAAGTAGATGTTCAAATGTGCTCACAGCCTCCAGGTATTACCCTACATATGATAATCCTAAAGTAAATACATTGCATGATTGGTATGAAGCAAGAAAGATAGTCTGCCTTCATTTAGAGTTATATAAAAATCTCGTGTAGATTTGAAAGGATACAGCAGTTCACTACACATGTCCACAGTTCTTCCAATTATAGCAGAGTTATCAGTAGTGGGTGTAACATTCATGTATTAAAAACTTTAATAAGAAAAAGTTCACATGTTTGACATTAGAATACAAGAGTAAAATAAAGATAATAAACCTCTCCCATACAACTTTTATCAATAGTTTTCAGTTTCCTACAAAAAAGGTGATAATCCTTATGTCTGGTGTGCACATTTGGAGACTGACGAGGTTATTTTCAAAAGACTTCCTAACTGCTGTTTCAAACAAATGACATTATTGCATTGAAAACCAAAGATTACTCTAATTTTTCAGACCATAATATCTCTTCCTTTGCTCAGGATGTCAACAGGTTAGCATTAACACTCCTACTGTTTTATTTTCAACAATGAAATAAATCATTAAACCCATCTCGTTGTCTTCTCTACTGCCTAGCATGAAGTGACATCTGGGATGGCAGAGGTGGTGCTCAGTGCCTATAGAGCAGCTCAGCATAACAGAGTGACAAATGCTCACAGAACCTTTCCCACTCCCAATCAGGAGTGAGATAGCATAGAAACCATGGGAAGGAAAGACAGTGGTAGTAGAGTCTGGGGTAAAAGTTCTGTGAGGGACAGTTGGAGAAAAGGATGTTCAGGGAGGACCTTCTCACTCTCCACAACTTCCTGAAAGGAGGTTCTAGCCAGGTGGGGGTTGATTTCTCCTTAAATTACACCAGGGGAGGTTTAGATTAGATATTAGGAAAACTTTCTTCACTGAAAGAGAGGTTAAGCATGGAAACACGATTGCCAGGGAAGTGGTGGAGTCACCATTCCTGGATGTGTTCAAAAAACAAGTGGACACGTCAATAAACCATTAACATTTTTATACAAAAAGCAGTTGTTCACTGAAAAAAAAAATGGTCTGCTGCCTGCCAGTCAGAGAAGCCATCTAGATTTTCAACCAACGTGTTGATAATTAAGGAGCAGAATGAGTGTATGTGTAATGTGTATGTGTATGTGTCAGTGAGTGGGTAAGTGAGTGAGTGAATGAGTCAAGATGACTGTTCTGCTTATTTTTAAGCTTCTGGTTTGGGTGTTACAAATTGTACTGTTCATACATATGACTATTCTGAAGCATTTGAAGTCAACCACATAAACATCTGCAAATATCTTCCCAAAGTTTCTTAGCCAATTGTTCTACTATTGTTTTGCCTGATGATTTTCTTATTCTTGATCTACAAGGTCAGGAATTCTATATATAAGCTCTCAAACTGAAAGTTTTTTTGAAAACCCTCCACTAAAAAAAAAAAAAAAAAGAAGCCAANNNNAAAAAAAAAAAAAAAAAAAAGTAGCCAATAAACAGTTTCACAAAACACCCCCATAATTTTACAGAAAACAACTAGTTGGGCATGCTGCTTAATGCAGAGAGAGAAACCTTAATCCTTCTACAGTAGGACAATATTCTGGTGCTTGTTCTCCATAACAGGATAAGCCAGGCCTATAAAAGAACAATTAAATCACTACAAAGGAGTTTAGGTTTTGATTTTATAAATTCAACTGTTGGAGTCATAAAGAACCAATTTTTTTATATTATTTTTTTTTCTCTTGCAGTGCTTTGTGGAGTCTTTTTTATGACGTGTCTAATTTAGGATGATGAGGGACTGATATGTATGAAGGTTTAGGACATGTAGCGCACAATTTGTCTCTGAAGTCTGAGAGCATGTGAGTCATCACAATGGCTTCAGGTTGTAAGCAACATCAATGATGAAAACATTAAAACACAAAACCAAGTTGCCCTTATAATGGTTCATTTACCCTGGAGAAAAATAAATAACTAGATGAAATCTCTTTTAATAACTAGGAAGGATTATCATGGACTATTCATTTCATCTGGCAGACATTTGAAGACTATCTCCTAGAGGATTATTAGGCCTGCATGTTTATAAATGGCTGTATATATTTATTATTCTTTTATTTACAGCCATGTTATGATTCATTTTAAGATTCAAGCCAGGGAGATCTGTGGATCAAATATCTTGATATTTAACCATAAACAGACAGTGGGACAGAAATTACAGGAAGGAGAAAAACAAGAAGCTCTATAAATGTATTCAAATCAGTTAACTATAAACTGTGCAATAACACATTAACATTGTTTTCTCAGGAAATTAGACCTTGTTGATAATTGAAACTTGAAAATTTGGCAGCTCTGTATATGACTAGTAACACCTCTGAAAATTTCCAACAGCCAGTTCAGAGGGCTTGTACTTTTTTGAAGCTAAGCTGATGTTTGCTGAAAGTGGATGAGTTTACAGGCAAGAAAGTGGTCAAGAGCACAGGGAGAATTGGGACCAGGCTTGTGCTGATGTGGGTGACAGTTGCAAGGAGGGAAATGTTGGGTTCAGCAGGTAATTTATTGGTTGGAGATTTACTCATCTGACCTGGAACTGGAAATTTTGCTCCAAGAGGCAATTTCATAGGAACAACACTTCTGAACACTGTCACTCAGAAACCCCTTTGGGCACATGCCACTTAGGATCATTTAGCAAGTGCTGAAATCGCAGAGAATTTATGTTTTCTTTCCCCAACAGGGAAGCTGAGTTACAGAAATAGAAATACTTTGTTGTCTTGTCAACAGTGGATAAAATATCAAGTGCAATGAGAAATATTGTAAACAAAGTTCAATTTTTATGCTGTACCTTAAGACGAAAGTCAGTTTAGCAGCTTAATAACATTACTCTAAAAATCCTTTGTGAAAGACAAGTGACTACAGGTCTTACCAAGAAAATGCAGCTTTTAAAATTGCATTGGCAACTTTAGCTGCCCTCTTCAGGAATGTAATCCCTTCTGAAGAGCAGAGTGATATTTCCTACACCAACAGCAAATGTAATGTACTTTTTTAGGTACAATGATAAAAAACTGCTGGTAAGTATAATGTCTGCCCATCTTTTACTTAAGTGAATATTCATTGGTCAGTTTTCTTATCTCCCAAAAAAGCACAGAATCATAGAAAGGTTTGGGTTGGAATGGGCCTTAAAGACCACCTTGTTTCCTTTCCTGTCTGTGGGCAGGAACACCTGCCACTATCCCAGGTTGTTCCAAGCCCTGTCCAACCTGGCCTTGGGCACTTCCAGGGATGGGGCAGCCACAGCTTCTCTCGGCAACCTGTGCCAGGGCCTCCCCACCCTCACAGAGAAGAATTTATTTCTAATATCTAATCTAAAAGTGTGTCTCAGAAGGAAAGCTGAAGGGAAACAATAACCTGGTGAGTCAGTTCAGAGTATAAAAGTTCAGTCAGTTTGTGTTTAAAAAAAGAGGTGAGGCAGAGATGAGGACTATTTTGCAGGTAGACCAAGTATTCATAGAAAGATTCAGTGGTCAATGTTTTGGGGTTTTTTTTTAGCTTGATATTCAGGTCTGAATGCAATAATATGGCCTACTATCTTAATTTCTACACCACTTTAGAAACCAACCAGAGCAACCTCTGCAGTCAAATCAGCTATTTGTAATAACTTGAATTTCTAAATATAGAAAACAGGGAGGTCTAGATGACTAAATGTTGGGAATACTCCACAAGAGGTTTATATGTGGTGGAAAAGAACATCTGAAGAGGAAGAGAACTGAAGAAAAGACAGCTTTAATATACAGCTGGATTACTGGACAACAGTAACTTCCTACCTCAGAGACTGCCTTTCCATATTATACAAGTGTTGTGTTTATTCAATTTATTAACAATATTGTTAGAAAAAATCTTACTTTGTATGTAATCTGCAGTTTAAGCTAATGTTAACCCCTTTCCTATTTGCTGATTGTAAACCCTTTACCTATTGGTTCCTGTTAGTTAAAATTTATAGCTTTCCCTCAATTTTGTATCTCTCCTTACCCATATTTGGATATATTCCAGCCCAATTCCCATGTATGGATATTCCCCTGGCACGATTCCTCCCAAATTCCAGGCATTCCATGCTCTACCAGATAAAAGCTAGCTGATCCTTAAATAAAGAGATTCATTTTGTCTTCACCTTGTGTGATTTCTGTGCAAAGTGGATCTTTTCATGGCCTCAACTTAGGGGGTTCACAGCTGCACCCCCGATAACTAAAGGAAACCAAACTTCATAAGAACCCTTCACAGAAATATAAACAGGTTTATGGAGAATATTAACATTGATTTGTCTAAGAAATGGTGGAAAAATATTAAAATAAAAAAATGTTTATATTTCTGTGAAGTAAGGAAACAATTGTAACAGATTTGGTAAAATATCAAATGATCTCCTCCTTATAGTACGTATTTTATAGGTAGACAGGGTCATAAACATGAGGCACATTGATTTTAACATGTCTTTAGGCTTGGTTCCTTATGACATACTCACAAGTAAATAAGAACATTTGAAGTATGGTTTAGCTGCACAGCTGTTCTTAAAAAGTCCTATTTTTATGTTCATCTATCAGTAGGGAAGTGCCAGACTGTGAAGACATTACATCTAGGAGTCTAATTGGAGTCTCTTCCAAGAGACTGTTCAAGTTTATTATGAATTACTTCGGTGATGAATGCTCGTATAGGTGGTACAAGAAGCTCTATGGAGAAATATGGTGAGATGGGAATTTGAGCTGATCTTGATAAGATGAAAAAGTGATCTGAACTTAGAAAACATTACTGGAATGAAAATGTGGGGAAAATTTTTCTTAGTTTGAAAAAAGAGAAGGTTGATAGTTTTTTCAATAGGAAAAAGAAATCCTGTAATTTTGATGATTGTGTAGCCATTTAGTGAAGTAAATATGATTGAAAACAAAGACAGCAATGAATAAAATTATGAGAATTTCATAATTTTTTGTAGGATACATAGAAACAGGGTACAGACTACTACTCTGTCTGTGGTTTTGGATATTCTTAAGAATAGGCAAAGTGAAAGTCCTTAGGAGAGATATTTGGATATTTGCTTTGGTGGCAGACAGAATATACTGGTCTTTTTTTGTCCTTTCAAACTCGGTGTTGTTGTGACATTGTATATTTAGGGAGAGTTCATCAGCTCCCCTTGTACAGTCTGAAGAAAACTTGCTGAGATTTCTGTATCAGTAAGCAATGAAGAACCATGAATGATAAAGATCAGATCCTGAGTCTGGTAAATGGAGCAGTCTCACTGGAAAGGTGAGAAGTGAGAGATGGACAACCGTGGAAGATGTACTAACTTTTTTGCCACTACATAATTACAACATCATGCTGGTGAAACCACATAAATTGGTAATGGCATTTTTTATTTGTAAATTGTAGAAGAAAGTATCAGAAAGATTAATAAAAAATGTGGAGTCAAGAGAAGACAAATATGAAGCAGAGGAGATGACTCACAGTTCTTAGTTATAAAAGGGTGTGCTGGGTGACTGTTGCAAATAGCCCAGGTAAAGTGTATGAATGAAAAAGAAACAAAGCTGCAAGGGAAAAAATCCTTAAAGAAAAGGAAGATAAAGCTGTGTATCCTTTATAATTCTGCAAAATGGTGAAGGATCACTTTCCATGTAATGCATGAAAAGCTACCATTATGAGCTGCACCTCAGAAACTCAAGTGAGGTGGAAAACAACCTGGTCTTCTAATTAGTAAAGTGGACTGTGGACAAGGGTGCTGATCAGAGGGAGTTCATGGTAACTGACATAACTGTTGAGTGCCAATGAAGAAAACATTGACATTTTGATCATCAAATAAAGAGTGGGAAATCTGTATAGCTAAAAATGATCTGAGCTTTCAGCAGAGAGGTACAAGGCACCTCCTTCAGCCTGGACAAAACTTGAACATAAACCCTGTTGAAGACTTCATCCTGTGGCCTTTATGTGTGTGTAGCATGAAAGACTGACAACATAATGAGCTTCACACAGAGTGTGAAGCCACAAAATTAAATCTAAAGCAACCCTCAGGTGTCTCAAACCCACTGTAGAGGTGGCACATAGGTTTAAGGAGTGATACCTGGCTTTGGAAAAGCCTCTCATTACGTGGGATGAGTTGGCTGCCACAGAAAATATGCTTTATTGTCTCATTTTGTCTTGCATGAGAAGCATTAAACCAATTTTCAAGAGCTGCTGAACCTGTTAAATTAATATGAAATTCAGTGTAATAACAAATAACACAGAGATTGTTCATATCTTTGCTTTTTTCTGAAAGAGGCAAGTCTCACTCAAGTAAAAACTTGTACTTTAGTAACTGCCCATAGAACTATTAATTCAACCTATTAAATGCTATGGATTCAATGCATCTTCTTCTGAAAAAGAAAGAAGCTATCACACAACATCATGTGTGCATATTCCTGAGTGCGCACATGCTCTGACCAGGACCAGAAGGTCACCTCAGAAGGTTCAAATACAAAAGCCTGTAAACCAGTGCAATGAGATAAAAAAATAACCATTATTTATACTTATAAAATGCTATTTTCCAGGTGGTGCAAAATATTCCTACCTTCTGTAGAGTGATAAATGTTTTGTCTGCAGCCGTTTGTGCTGGACATGTAGTTCCGAGTGATACAGAAAAAGGGAAGCAGAGACTGGTGCAGCTGGGCAGTTGGAGACACAGGAATAACTCACAGAGCTTGGGTTGAGGTCCCTGCTCTATCTGTGTTTCACAAATCAGAGCTGGAATATTTTTAATATGAACTACTAAAGGAAATCCTCCCTTCCAGATTGTTTTTTTTTATACAAGTGTCATGCAATCCCATCCGGCTGAGCTGTACATAATGCAAGGCAGATTTTTGCTCAGCCTCACAATCTTCTTTTAAAAATATTTTTTTTGTTTGTTTTTGTTTTTGTTTTTTTTTTTTTTTTTTAATAAATTGTACTGCATACAGTGTTTACCTGTAGATTACAGGAACAATCCAGATTGGGCATCCAGTTTAGTTTGAAAATATTTATATACTGTGCTGATAACCAGTCCTAAAAACACAGGTTGAGCAGTCTTGTCTTTTCTTCCCCTGGAAACACATAGCTCTTTTCCGTTCTTTGCCCTGAGGGTCTTGGTTAGGGGAATATGATTTGTGAACATTTCCAGTCCAATACAGGAAGAAGCAACCTGCTCCTACAAGCTGCCTGGTTTATTTGGTATTACAAAGGAAATAATCTTAACCTCAAAAGGAAACATCTCTATTATCATGCTTAGTCATCCATGCACGGTGCTGGTTAATTATTTATAGAAATTCATACCAAATAAAGACAGTCCTTCAGCTAATAACAACCTGCCAAAAGATTTTTGTTGTTTGCATCATCCTTAGATGAATATAGCCAGCTTCATCTTCAGTGTTTGAGAGACTGCTCTCTAAAAAGAGGCTCTATGGACAGGCTGCAGGTAGAGGTACCACATTCCAGGGTGCGGAATCCTCTTTTGGTATTACCACACTCAGTTATTTCAACTGAGTAAACTTTGGGGTCTTCTATATATTTGCAACTGGAACCAAGGCACAGTTTCTGTTTGCAGTTTCATCACTTCTGTTATCTAAGGCAATGTCAGTTATATGGGGTTTCATTTTTTTAATGCAGAAGGAATAGACAGGAAATATTTCCTACAAGGGAAAAATGCCTGTGCTTGGCCAGCACCCCAGCTAGAACAGCATGTTATATTCCACTAGGAATGACTAGAAAACTCTTCCTGCCACTGCTGCTCTTCTTTTCAACTTCTTGGCTTGCTGATGCTTACCCAAATGCCAGCTGACATGAGAGGGATCACTTCTGATTTGGATGCTAAAATATGCTTTGATGTCCTTACATGTTTTGTGTAGGCTCCAAGTCCTTTATGCCTCACAGCAAAATCACAGCCATGCACTATGCAGTATGGAAATATGTGTCATTTTCTTCCTCATGTTTTCCTAACACAATACTTTCTGAGAACATGACTTTTTTTTTTTTTTTCCTGCTCATTTGTCTTTTCCTTTTTAATTAAGATAATGTTTTGGTTTGGTCTGGACATGTGCGGTGGAGTGTTCTATACTTTTTTTTTCTTTTCCCAGTAGCACAAGAAGGAATTATTTGGTTTCTTCCATGTTCTTTTATCTACAACATTAAAGAATAAAGATTTGTAAAGCATGTTATTTTCCCTTTTCCTCCTGTCATAAAAATTAATCTACACGTTGTAACTAAACTGAAGAACTAAACTTGACTAGACAAGGCCTATTAGATTGTAATCTTACAATATTATTGGTCTTGGATGCAGAGTTCTAAGATTTGACTAAATACAATCCACATTGTTCAAGCTCATGGACTTCAAATCTGCCTTGGAATAAATTATGTGATGAGAGTTAAATATTTT
Source organism: Pachyramphus minor (assembly GCA_013397135.1). Taxonomy (NCBI): domain Eukaryota; kingdom Metazoa; phylum Chordata; class Aves; order Passeriformes; family Tyrannidae; genus Pachyramphus; species Pachyramphus minor. The sequence goes on from VYXB01002800.1 coordinate 226,011, forward strand.
TTCATTACTACTTGAAGTTAAATAAAGAAAATGTTTAAAGTCCTTTTTGAATTGAGAAGACATTTTTAGCATATTTCAGCATCTATTCACCAAAACCCCTCTGCTTTATGTAGCCATACACAGAAGCATTTCCCACTGAAGTCGCTCTATACATGATCAGGATTTTTGAAAGCTTAGGACTTTAACTAATTGCTCAAATAGAGGTTTCACTTTCTGACTTTAGCAGCTTATTTAGAAAAAAAATATTGGCCCAAGAAGCTTGTGTCTGCCTCAGATAAGAGATCTATAAGATAATTATTTACACCACTCCCTTCCTCATGACAAACTTCTGCTACTGATGCCAGGCTGACAGCTCTGCAAACTGGATCTAACTTTGTTGGACAAGGTCTGTAGCTCTCAGTAGGCAACCAAGCACCATTAGCTCTCTCTTTTCCATGTGCTGCTCTGGGTTATTTAGTTTGTAGCTGAAGTGTAAACATGTAAGATAATTGAATTTGGATCGCATGTGTATTCATTAAAAGTTATTTCTTGATGGCCCAGGGACTGATTGGATTGGTTGATACCTTACCATTACCTGGCTGCAATTTCATACAACTACTCTTTGGAATGTCTCTTATATCACAAGAGATAAAAAAGAACTTAGTCATGAGAGTTACTAGGCCTGGAAACAAGTACTGGTGTACATCAGTGCTGTAATGGAAGAACAGGGCAAGGGAAAGACCTTTTGTCGCATTGAGACTTTAAAATATCACATGCAGAAATTATTAGAGTCTATTTTCATTCATCTTGTGTGAAATAAATATTTCAGTGGTTTTATACATACAGAATTACGCCCACAAATGCCTGTTTAATGACCTGCAGCTAATGAAAATCAAAGTAATGAAGATGTCATCTCTGATCCTTCCAAGCTTACATAACACAAATGTTTTTCAATCCTAGATCGTTTCTCCGGAGGAATATTTTAGTTCTTCCAAGTAAGAAGCAGTGATAATCCCTGTTCTCATGGGTGTGCTTTCTTTATCATTGCTTTTCCTGCACTTTTGTATCATACACTGCCACGGAACTGAGAGTGTCCTCAAGGGGTTGATGTAAAATAGTAGGCCATCCAACAGAGAATGTTCTACTCCCATGTCATTTGAACAGGGACAAATATTAAGACCACGTAGAGCAGGAAGCTTTGGGAGCAATAATTTCACAGAGTTTAAGAAAGCAAACATTTGGGAATTCTATGGGCACAGCCTAAAATACCTGTCTGGGAGGTGAACACCCCGTGATCTTTAATGCATTTATCTCCACAACACCCCTGAGAAACAGAGAAGTGTTGTTATCCCTATGCTTGAAATACTAAAAGCCCAAGACCTAGTCTAGAAAAGATTTTGAACCATCAGCAAGGGAATATTTCTTTTTTTTCTTTTTTTTTTTTTTTTGAGCAAACCTAATGCTTTCTTTACCACCAAAAAAATGAATATAGGTACATACAGATTAATGAGGTGACCTGCTTGACATTATCGGGGCTGTTTGAATAGAGATAGGAAGCAACTGCAGACCTGACTAATGCTGCCACTGCTGGGCTGTTTTGGTTCTCCCTTTGGGCTTTCTCATCCCAAAACATAAAAGATATCATGGTCTCAGGTCATCTTTTGCTTTTGAAATTTTTTTCCACTAGTGACCACATCTAACTATCAAAGGACAAATTTCAATTTACGAATGAGTTCAAAGTTCTCCCACAGTGGTTATATCCATTCCTGTAAGTGCAGGGGCACTACTGCATTTCTTTTTGCAAGGACTGTGGTCTTGCTCATTATTTTGCAGAGAGGCCAATTTATAGGAGACATAATAAAAATGCTCAGAAGCCAGGAAATTTAAAAAATGAATTAAAAAAAAAAAAAGGGATCTGAAAGGATGTTTTATATAGACTCGATAGCTGGAGTAGGAAGTGAAGGCAGTGAGAGGAAACTTATTCAAGAAATAAAGCTGAAACCCTAACAGACACAGCAAGACAGAGGCATGTAGTGAAGCTGGCAATTACATCTGCCCAATGCAGATATGGAAATTCAGGTATCAAGCTTGCTTGAGAGCCCTTCGAGTGGGGGAATACAGCAATAGAGATAGTGAGGCTGTTTGTCTGAGAAACATAATTGCCACTAAACTACAAGTATTGTAACAGTCCACAAGACTGGCAGAAACTCTGTTAGAAATAACAAGGTAATTTTTTTACCTTCACTCAATGCCAGTATCCAGCAGGACGGAAGAAAGCCTGCTTCCCTCAAAATACTGTAGAGAAAACACCCATGAACATGACATGACCACGGACAGGCAAAAGTATGCAGTTTGCAGAGCATGACACTCGTTAGAGGAAGGACACTCAGAGGAGTTCTGGGAAATGTTGCTCAGCAGCTTCACTTATCCCCTACTACAAAGGAACTTCAGGTTCCCTAGGTTTTTGGAAAGCACTACCTCACAGAGAACCTGTGAGTTTAATATGGCAGCAAGAACAACACACCATTCTTATGAAACCAGGGTAGCACCAAAGATTGGAATTGTGTTGATTCTGTGGAATGGGAGAAAAAAAAAAAATAGATATGGGCTACTATTGAGAAGGCATGCTTTTTACTTTAGCTGTTATAAAGTATAAGACAAAGCTAAACCATGATGATGAAAGCAAAAACAAGGATGGATTAAGCAGCAGTGAGCTGGTGTGTTGGGCAAGGAAGGTTTTTAGGAGGGCGAATACTTTTTTTAACAACTCTGTCATCCTTGACAAACATCACTAGTAGCATAGGATGCTTTGATCTTGAGGCTCTTCAGGTTGGTTCCTTCTCTGCTTTGTTAGTGTTTCACTCTGATTTCTATCAAAACAAAAATGCTGCTGACTAGTTGTCTGTAACCTCAGAAAGGGCTATGAATACAATGTTGTGTGATTTTCTGTGTTTTGTGGAGTAAACAATTTGAAAATATGTACTGTACAACTTATATTTATGACATAGACAATTTTCTAGCACGTTAAAGGACACCTTGGCTTTCCTGTACCCAGTGGGTGGAAAGCCAATTCAGTGAGACCAGGCTCCAACTCTTCTCTTGCCACTGAATTCCTGAGTGATTATAAACCAGATGCTTTCTCAGATTATCTCTGTGTCCACACCAAAATTAATTTATTTTCGAGATGGAGTTTTATGTATTTCAAAAAACTATTTAAAAACTCTCTTCCCAATTCAGTTTCATCAGAAAACTTAAAAATATTTGCAGCAAAACCTTTAAAACACTTGAGGGATTTTTCAAAGTCACAAATATGAATAGCTAAAGAAAAAACAAAACCAAAAGCAAAAAACCACATCAGACCAAGCACATGAACGCCCACAGTTTTAGCAGGACTTCTGTCAAAAAACACAGAGAACAAATATGAAAAGCTTGGTGTCCAGTGAGTTTTTAAAACAAGCTTCCTCATGTTACAACTAACAGCAGCTGCTAACACCTCAACAAATTTAAAGATGTGTTTCCTTATTCAGTTTGTTGCATGCATTAACTCAGGGCGCTGAAGGAATACAGTTACTGCCCACAGGTTCTTATATTTCTTTGGGAATTGTATTAATTCACTGTCCCTGAAGGATGCAGAAAGGCAGAAGTTGCATGCAGACAAAGCTTCTGGCCAGTAAAGGGTTATGTAAAAAATTTTTCATGAAAAAGATGGAGTAAATGTCCTGGCAACATTTCAGCATCTTGAAATACGTCTGTTTCCCTGGAAATTTCAACCTCTGTGTCTAGTTTAGGTTTGACATGGCATTTTTCTTTCTTGGAGAATATAGGTGAGAACACCCAGGGCATCTCAGCTGAGTCTCACTGGGGGTGCTGAGACTTTGCACAAGACAAAGACTAAAGCAATACCTTTTTCTAATGCAGGATCATTACCTGTCTTTGTTCTCTACAGGCTCTGTGTTTTCAAATATCACAGACACTGGTCCCAGAGGTTATAATACTGATATGAGTCATATGAGTAGTCAAAAATAACTAAGGTTCTTTTTTATTCTTGAGGTTTAACTGCTGCAATAATGTAGGAGGTATGTGTAAACCCACCTTCTCCCCAGATGACCCATAATGGAAAAGCCTTGATACTACCTGTTGACTACAGAGGAAGAGACTGTTTGCACAAACAGACCTAACAGTTCCTGATAGCATAGTGAAAGAGTGTCTCAGGGAGATGCTTACTGAACTGGGAAGATAAAAGGGTGTTCAATCACTAATCCTTAAATCATCCCACTTAACTCATTGCTAATGCAGTATTTAGTAATGCAGGAAAATGACTAGGTGTGGGGTCCTCAGCTCTGAAAAGACTTGGACTTGCTGGAGCAAGTCCAGAGATATTCCAAGGGATGGAGCACCTCTGCTATTGGAGATAGGCTGAGAGAGCTGAAGGTGTTTAGCCTGGAGAAGGCTCCAGGGAGACCTTAAAGACTCTTCCAGTGCCCAAAGGGGGCTTATAAAAAAGGTAGAGATTGACTTTTTACCTGAGCACATGATAGGACAAAGAGAATGGTGTTAAAAATGTGCTGGTTTAAAGGTACACCGGCAGGAGAAAATAAGCACAACAAAAGGAGATTAAAAGTCAGAATGACAATTTTAATGACACTAATATAATAAATACAATTTTACAAGTGAACAATTGATTTTAACCCACAAACCCAGCACCCTGGGGCACGAACAGAATGGTGTTC
>VYXB01002800.1:243973-267718 GCA_013397135.1 Pachyramphus minor
TTTTTGAGGAGAGAGCTGCTAGCTGGTTGGGACACCCTATGTAGGCATCAGATGGCACTGGACAATGGTTGTAGACTGGATGGAGGTCACTCTTTTCTGACAGGTGACAAAGGACAGGATGAGAGAAAATGGCCTCAAGTTTCGCCAGGGGAGGTTTATACTGGATGTTGGGGAAAATTTCTTCGCTGAAAGGGTGTTCAGGCACTGGAACAGACTGCCCAGAGCAGTGGGGGAGTCCCTCTGGAGGTGTTCATAAAATATGTGCATTGCTCTTGGGCACATGGTTTCGTGGTGGATCCGGCAGTGTTGGGTTAATGGTTGGACTTGATGATCTCAGAGGCCCTTTCCAACCTCAACAATTGTGTGATTCTATGTGTCTATGATTCTATGATTCCATCTACTTGAGGATGTGGCTCTTTACATTCTACAGACATCATACTACAACAACTCCATGAATCTGACTTTCTCCCAACAGCTCAGACCTGTGAGGCACCAGAGGAAGAGGTTCTTTCTCTTCTTTCCTGGTGAATTTTGAGTTTTGGTTAATTCTGACGATTGTGAATTTTGCCTGTATCCACTGCTGTTGTTTGGTTGCTGATCAAAGAGTATCAGACCTACTCGGCTGTACAGAAGTAAAAACAGTTGGTATTTTTCTGATTTCAAAATTCATCAGCTTTGTCCATCAAGAGGCACAGTGATTTCTTAGCTGCCATGGAACTGCAAGTATCTATCCAGAAAGTGGTGTCTGTAGAACTGGGACAAACACCGTTGGCACATGAAGAGGTAAAATATGACATAAATTATGTGCTGTCAAAAATATGAGAAAATATTTCTGCGGAGGAAATATGTACCATCATTTATCTTAGATGTGAAATCTATAGGGGAAATTGAGGGAGGTCACCTCACTGCCAAATTCAAGTACTTAAAATTCCTATAATGTCCCTCCAAAACTCTCACATTTAACATAATTTTTAATATTTTTTTTTGAGTCTGTAGATTACATTTGTATTATGCATGTAAGCTTTTCTCTGAGATTATATTAACTAGAATTCCTGTTTATCTCTGCTTCTCTTCCTGTTTTTATTGAAGTTTCAGTGGAGAGAGAAACTTTTTTTCATTCTTGAAACCACAGTTTTGAAGAAAATGAATATATTGTTATGCTTGCAACAGAGATGTTAAAAATCAACATCACACTTATTCATGTTAATTATAACAGATTCCCGATTTCCAGAGTAAGGATAATTTTTCATCCCAGACTCATGGGATGAAAATCTATCCATGTATTTCTTTTACATATAGAGGCCTTCTTCTCTGTAAGTTAGATATTATAGTCTTTGGTTCCTTGAGGAAACTTAAATAAGCTAAAAATTATTGAGATGGCATGAGTCTGCCAAGAAGACTACAGCATATCAGTGACAGATAGAGATGCAGAATTAAAACACTAGGATCCTAGTGCTATCCTTCATCTAAAGTACCCATGAGTATTCTCCAAGAGTCCCCTGTATGCCCCAACCTCACCAACATATTCTGCAAATTTATTTTTCAGTGATTTTTTTTTTTTTAGCACTACAAAACTACAAAATGCCACAGTTGGTTTGGATATTGGTTTTGGCTTCTTTTGTTTGGCTTTTTTTTGTGTGTGTGTTTTATGGGTTTGTTTGGTTTTCTCTTTTTTGTTCTGTTTTGTCTTAATTTTTGTTTGTTTTTGTTTTGTTTGTTTGGTTTTGTTTTGTTTTGTTTTTTCATTTGGATGAAAGCAATACACTATATTTTAAGAAAGGAAGGGCAATAGTGACATCTTATATATTCTGTGAATCTTGCAAAGGTGATGTCCAGGTTGTGATGGAGAGATGGCAAGGCCAGGACTCTTAGTACTTCTGAGGAAAATCTTTGCTATATATATCACAGCATCAGGGTAACACATGGAGAGGCCTCCACAAGAGAGGAGTCTGATAACTGTTATTTTCTTACCCTTTCATAATATCCCTCTAGTGGTTGGCAGCATCTTTAGCAGAGAATGATTTTCTTTCAATACATCACACTTTTATTTAACAATTACTAACAGTGAATGAGACCATACAGCACCTGTAAGAAGCTTTCTTATACATGAACAATTGTGCTTATTTTTATCCAGCATACAATCTGTGTATAATCTCTGTATACATTCCAATTTTAGTAACATCAGTTTTAGAGCAATTTTGTAGTGGAAGATGTGATTTTAGCATGAAGAGGTTGACACTTCAGCACAGGTACCCCTCAGGTAAACCCATTATTTTGTACATCTATAAAAAAAAATCTATAGTGGGTAGTTACCAGCTCATACCAGGAACCTATTTGCTGTGTTTCAACAGTTCTATAAGAGTAGTCCCTGTAGCCCCCATATCTTCATATGGCCTTTCCAGGAGTCTGCAGTCTCACTGGGTGGAAAGCATGACAACCAGTCCTGAGCCTTGCCCTAGGTTATAGACAAAGTTAGTAACAAACCAGGGAAGGAAGAGACCAGATGTTCTGGCACCTGGGCTGTAATCCTGGTCACTGCACTTCACCACCTCCAAAACAACATGGTATTGCTCAGTGTTGGAAGGTAAGTGACTCCTGCTCCTTGGTGGGCAACAGTTTTTGGAGTGCTGACCTCATGCATTAGCCCTGGCTAATTCCCATAACAAGTATGGAAGCAAAAATCTCACAAGTTTGCACCCAGAAAGCCTGGGGTGTGTTCTTAACTTGGTATCTCACCTCTCGTGTCTTCACATTGTGATCAGAGTGGTTTTTTTTCATCTGCTGTAAGCCTTTGTTATTTATTAGTAACTTCAAGGTGCTGAGCACTTCTGTGAAGTGCTGAGCACCCTGAAGTTTCAGTGATTGCCAATTAAAGGTGTGCAGCACCCTTCAAGTTCGTGACTTGTAAGAGCGGTTGTGTTGAAAGGGAGAAGAAGTCTTGTCCTGTTAATTACAGGTTCAATTAAAGCACAACCCACATCAAAAGAAAAACTCTAGAGGAAACTCAATGCACAGTACATTTGTCATGTATAAAAGACAAATAGGCCTTTTGATTGGCTTGAAGGTTAACGTGCTCATTAGATTATATCAGTTCATTATGCAATTGCGCCTCTGCCTGCAGTATGATATATAGTAATCAACAGGAGCATTTCAGGGATAAAATAGACAGGGAAAAAAAATAACTGTTCAGTATGAACAGTTAAAAAGATGAACTGGACAGAAAGCTCATTTTTTTAGACATGGTAGGCCCATTTCATCAAGGAAAAAAAAGTAATTTTTTTTGAGATGTAAATAAAATAGTAAAGCAACTTGGCTTAGAAGGCACAGAGATGTAGATTTGGGCTGACAATGTTTATGATGACCCCAGCTTTCTTGTTTTTCCCCTTTACCCTAACATAATTGCTTTTGACTGGGCAAATCATGTTGTTCTCGTTGTAATGTCATTGCAATTTATGATTCCATAAGGCACTTGAATAGATTTTTTGGTTTTATATGCTTTGCATTTCATTTTAATGCCACCCAAGGAAATTGCATACCTAAAGCTGTACGTGTTACTTATTATTATTAAATACTAAATGGTATCTTCCCCCTCCCCTTGATTATAATCAAGATGTGTTTTAGATTTTATTACAGAATTACTTTCCTACTCAATTAGAGCCTTAAGGTTAATTTCCGCTTATACTTCGCACTAAATGTCAAGCTTAATGCAGGTTTTATGTGAACATAGGGGAAAACCCATCCACAAGGGCTAGATGTAGCCTTGTGGAAGCTTCACACACTCAACACCAAGGGAAAAAAAATTGATCCTGGAATGGAAGAAACGACGTAGGTTACATGAATTCCTTTGGGATTTTTTTTGCAGAAATTTCAAGTGAAGTATACTCATGTACCATTACAGTAGTAGAAGAACTTACCATAAAAAGTATAATATACGTAATATGTAGTTGAGGATTGCTCTGCCAGCATCCAGTCTATGTGGAGTCCCCCCAGGCTGGGGAAACTAATATTTTTTGAAGCCTTCCTCCCCCGTGTCCTGGCTCCCTGCAACCAAAAGAAGCATCCTGAGCATTCCTCTTGGAGAATAAAATGAAGTCAAAAGTCCCTACTTCTACAATAGATCTGGATAATTATTATTTATTCTACTTACAGGTATTAAAAGTTTAATTGTTTCCCAGATTAAGATACATTAAAGGCTCAAGGATCTAAAGAAGAAAAAATATCAAAATGCTCACAGTGCTAAAATTGCTCATTAATGTCTTTATAATGAATGATTTATTCTACAAATTATGGCAAAATGTAAATAAGAAAACACAGATTTTCTGAGCACAAAGGCTTTGTCACATCCAAAATCTTGCAGATTTGTGAAACACCTCATGACAACACATGTTATTATCTAATGGAAGGTTTTGCATGGAAATCTAAAAATAACGTCTTTATTTATAGATAGTTCTGGCTGGAAAATCCATATTTTTTTCTTCAGAAGATGATTTATATGTTTTTTCTTCTTATGACGTTGGTACTTTTCCTGTAGAAATCTTTTTCTTTTCCCCAAGAAAGAGGAAAAAAAAAAGAAATTATCAAATCCTCAAATTTCAACAGTTTTCATTTTAAGTTTTCAGTGAACTCTACTTATGTGGGCAAAAAAATGCAGCAATGGATATTATATTCATGCTCTAAATTTTTACTCTCTTCTAGGGAATTATTAACAGAGAAATGCTCTCTTTGTCTGTAAGAGAAGGGAATTTTAACCTTGCCTTTTAGAAAGCGCATGAGAATCTAATATGCAAGACAGTTACTGAGGGACAGATGTGTCAGCATGCAAGAATAAAACACATACAGAAAAAAAATTACCACAAACCTTATAAGCTATTAATGTATATCTTTATTTATTACAAGTTAAGGGTTTTGTAATAAAAAAGAGCATGCACATACAACCCTACATAAATATATACACATAGAGTTATAAAATAATAATTTATACGAGTAACCCAATGGGAAACCAGCAGAGATATTCAGATTTAACTGACAAGCAGTAGCTGCAAAACTTCTGATATATACCTAAGGGGCAACATTTTAGAAAAGAGATAACAAGAAGATATTATATTAATATTAATAAAGTTTTATTTCCAAGGGGAAAATATGATCAAGTACTTTGCTTTCTAAGCTGCTTTTTTTTTTTCTTTTCTTTTTTTAATTTCTGTGAAACTTGGAAACAAAATCATACTTACTTAACCAGTTGCTCCTTTTTCACATAATTCTTTTAAATTACACATGAAAAAAAAAAAAAGGAATGTTGAGCAATGAGGTTAACAGAGCCATACTCCTCAGATGCTGTGTGATGAACAAGGCTCAGAGCCAAACATTTTTAGCCAAGTCAAGTCAGTATATTCATGTTCACATACCATAAAATGCACTTTTACAAGGATAACTATAACATTTGCATTAGAAAGGAACACATGAAATCTTAAAGTCTTTGCATATATCTTGAGTACTTCTATGGTGATACATAAAATGAGAATATGTATTTTAACTTTACATAAATCTTGGCTTCATAGCTGATTAAATTTTATAACAGATTATGTATTCTCTGATGACTCAGTAAGCCAAGGTCTGTTTCCTTTTGTAGTAACACCCTATTCAAGGGCAGCCTTGCAAGGTCTCAGGCCAAGGACCAAACCTGATTCATTTTGCAAAGTTGTCCAAATTTAGAGGTCTTCTTTCTTGTCTGTACTTTTAAAAATCATGAGCAATTAGCAATGCCTGAAGGCATTAGTTTATTTCAGATCTGTTAATTTTCATCATTTCAGATACCTCTTTCTCATCAAGAAATCTACTTGAAGGCTACCTGAGGTACTACAGGATGGTCTCTGGTCTCTCTCTCTGGTTGGAAAACTTATTTTGAACTCTGTGGACAAGAAAAATGCCTACTTTTTCCTTCTCTCCTCCCTCTTTCTCTTGTTCTTTCTCACCTCAGGCTAAGAGGAAGGACCTTGAAGTCTTGAATAATTATGAATTGAAGTGAAAAGAAATAATTTTTTTTCAAGTGGGTTGAAAATTCCTGATATTCCATGTTAATAAAGTTTGATTTTCACAGTCTCTTTGTGCTAACTTATGTTTCAAATCCAGGGGAAAAAAGTCAATTAGAGAAACTGAAATTTGAAAGAAAGAAATAATTGCTCACACTGAGAATTTTCTGAATACATTTTTTTTTTTAAAGAGTTTTGATATCAGTCTCTGCACGAAAACTGGAAAACATCTGTTGTTTTTGAGAAAAGTCAAAATCAGATCTAATGTGTAAGTCTCCCATTCTCCTCTTTCCTTCTTTGAGTAGCTAAAACCTTTAACTAAGTAGAAATTTCATCTACATCCCCAAATGAAAATGACTGTGCTGTTGGTGTGCACATTAACTCTGAAATCTACAAGGCATACTGGTAAACTCAATAATGAAGCTTTAAAACAAGGGTAGTCAAGATGTTCCTGAATGCAAAAGAAATACAGGACACCTTGAAAGAGCACTAGCATAGCCATTACTGAAAAAAACCCAACAAAACAAAGGGAGATTATCTGCATATGCAGAAAGAAATTGAGGAGACATAAAGTGCATTTAATAGGAGACCACAGAGTTTGGAACTGGAAAGCTCAACAGATCGTATGTCATAGCATAAGTCAGTGATACCCACTGGGAAATCTACACACCATCAGGGAAACTCAGACTATGGTCTTCAGACCTTGTGTCTTGCTTGCTGATATTCTGTGGACTATTCATGTTCCTCTTGATATGTGGAGTCCAAAGCTGCATCAAATATTTCAGTTCAATGCCCCAGCAGCATAGAGCAGATCAGAATAATTATTTATGTTACAGAAGATGTTGTTCTTATTTATATGTTACAAAATCATATGTCACATTGAAAATATCAAGAAATTTTTGTTATCCTCAATAGCTCTCAGATGCTTTTTAGTAGAGATAATGCCACTCTATTTATTCCTTGTTCTTCATTTGTGTGGTTCAGAATTTCCACCTGCATATAGAAATTCATATTTACCCCCCTTCTACAGAACATTTTATTTAGGTTTTTAGGATAATTGTCACTGCATTTGTAGTGTAGGATGCAGGCAAACACCAAACAGGTAGTAGACATTTTGACCTACTCGGTCCTACCTGATACCTTTCCATTCCCACTGAGCAGAAGAAAAGCTCACGCCTTGGTTACCGTTTTGCAGCACAACACACCTTCATTCATTTGTTCCTATGGAATTAAATTTTCAATCCCAGCTCCCTCCACACTAACCTCCTGGAAGACAGTAAAGATCTCCTGTAGCAAATGCATGCATAGAGGTGGATAAGAGTTTTTTGAAGAGCATGCACTTTCATATTCAAGGCAAGGAGAGCATCGTGTAACTATACTCTTTCTTCAGAACAATGTGAAAAGTACTCCAGGTACCTCCTTCTGGCAATTGAAAAAAGAGCAGCAGAACTCAGGTTCTCTTATTTGTTTGAATATTTAAACATGTTTTGTCTTCATTTTTTGCTGCTGATATCACACTTGTAGGTAATTAACAGGTCAGGTCAGCTCAGGGGCCAAGGAAGCTCACTTCTAGAAAAGAAGACTAATCATTACTTGGAGAAGACTGCTAACCGTTCATTTAACCGCTAGTGAACAGACTACTGTGGCAGAAAATCTTCTGAAAAAGTAAAATATATAAACTAAGAGACCAACATTATAATATGTGACTCTACATGGCATTTTTCACTAAAAGGAATCTCAAAGAACATCAGAAGCAGCATGTACTAGAACCACACAGAGAGAGGTGTCTAAATATAAATATGGTGTGACTGTTCACAGGGAATGATTTAGCCCAGGTTTCTGAGCAAACACACTACCTTCATTTACTGTAAATTATTGTGTACATAGAGAGAAACACAAAACTCATTTTTTTTCATACTTACAGTTGGCATAGATGTATACAAGAATGTCTGGACTTTCACAGATGACAACCATCTGTTAGCCAGCTCCCATGAACGTCAGGACACAGGCAAAGCGTTGTATTTTCTTCAAAACAGAAATCTTTCCTATTAACATTGTGTAGAGTGGGGTTGGTTGTATCGTGCAGAAACAGGAATAAAGATTAGGAAATCTCACTGTAGTTCAACAATGATGATAATAATAATAATAATGAAAAGTGCAAGATTCTGATCGTGGGATGTAGAAACCCTAGATGTATGGACAGATTGGGAATGAGAGGCTGGAAAGCAGTACAGGGAAAGGGCCCTGGGGGTCTTGGTCAGTGATCAGTTGGCCCTGAGCCAGCAGTGCCCTCAGCCAGGAGGGACAACCCTGTCCTGGGGGGTATCAGGCCCAGCATCGCCGGCCGGGACAGGGAGGAGATTGTCCTGCTCTACTCTGACCTGGGGTGTCCTCACCTGCAGTGTTGGGTTGGAGTACCACCATATGAGAAAGATATTGAGCCATTAGAGAGTGTCCAAAGGAGGGCAATGAAGATGGTGAAGGACCTTCAGGGGAAGCTGTGTGAGGAGCAGCTGAAGGCACTTGATGTGTTCAGGTGGAGAAGAGGAGACTGAGGGGAGACTTTATTGCAGTTACAACTTCCTGGGGAGGGCCAGAGGAGGGGCAGGCACTGAGCTCTGCTCTGGGTGACCAGTGACAGAACCCAAGGGAATGGCCTGAATTTATGTGAGAGGAGATGTGGTTGGATATTAGGAAAAGGCTCTTCCTCCAGAGGGTGGTTGGACACTGAACAGGTTCCCCAGGGCAGTGGTCACAGCCCCAAGGCTGACAGAGCTCAAGGAACATTTGGATGACACTCAGGCACATGGTGTGACTCTTGGGGGTGGTGCTGTGCATCCCTGTGGGTTCCTTCCAACTGAGAATATTCAGAATATTCTGTGAAATGCTGCTAGCATCCAACTCTGACCTAAGATTTATTCACAGGAACTCTCTGTGGGTCCCTTCAGTTTTTGTCTTTCTTTTTGTTGTAATTTGTTTGCACAGGAAATTATTTCTTGTATAAACCTTGAAATAGAGAAGCCAACTGACAGGATTGTAACACACTGAGTTACTGTTGTTCTTGAATAAATTGTAGGTTGTTCCTGTGAGGAAAAAAAATTAATGAAATAATCTTTTTCACAGGAAGAAATGCAGGAAAAATGAAAACCAGGCATTACCTGGTAACACAGAGGTTGTTTTTTTTTTAAATATTTTTCTCTTCTCTCATACCAACCACTGAAGAAGTAGAAAAGAGTTTGAACATGATAGATTTTGTGAAATCAGCTGATACAATATTCATGTGCAGATGGAGTAGTCATAAGAAGAATTATATCTTTAATCAATCAAGAAAGTTTTCTCTGGATGGAGCCATCATAAACTATTAGTGACAAACAGATATATCTAATAACAATTGGACGAGACACAGAGGGAAATTCTTTCTACTGACGGAAAAAAACCCTCTTTTGGATAAAAATCTTGGTAGTTGAATAGGTCACATGAGAGGAGCCACAGAATACTATTTTTGGATCCTTAAACAAATGCAGTCCCAGCAGGCCCAGGGACATCAAGGCCCAGGAATATTCCAGTTTGTTGTGCTCTATTATTTAAGTCATCAGTGATCCATAGTTCATCTGTACTAAGAGCTCTTAAAAATGTATTGAATATTCAGAAAGTTTTAGTTATATAATTGAGTTCAGGAACTCCTTAGTTGAACAGATTACTTGTTTTGGTATTTACTTGTTTAAGGATGTGAGCATCTATTTGGTGATACTGAGAACTATATTAATAACAGAGATTCATAACAATTGTCCAGTCTCCTTATCCCATTACCTAGACAGCATATGTGGCTTCAAGTACCAAAAGTGGTCTTTTTCATTAGAGTTGACCATTTCATGTGAAACAGTGATCTTACCTTTTGGTGAAATGTAGCTGACAGCTGCCTTCCTGTTCTTCCTGCAAGGGAATTTAATATTAGTAGTTTAGGATGCATGTGAGCCACACCATACTTTGGGGAACCTTTGGGCTGTAAGGAATCACAGGATGGGAAATATCATTACCCTGAAAAGAAAAATCCAATATTTGCAACCACCATGAGATCAAGATTGCTCTCCTGGAGGTAGAAATATATGCATTACTTGGGCTTCTCGTTACTGGAGGTGGAAGGTATTTCTTTATGGAAACCATATTGTCTCTGTCAACTGCCCAAATAAAGCAGATTCCCCTGAATTGCCTCTGAAAATGTAGCACTTCAGCTGCTGTTTTTCTTACAGAGTTACCATTCAAATTGTCACGTAGTGTTTCATTTTGTGTGCTAAGAAAAAGTGCTGAAAAACCAGAGCTTTGTTTAATGAGATTAGCAGGTAGTAGTTTGAGAATCCTGCTCCCCTTTATGTGACAATTAGCTTGGATTAAGAAAAATAGTGGGTAAATAAAGAAAATCTGAAATTCTGAGAAGGTGAAAAAAAGTAAGAAAATAAGAGTATAGGAATCTTGGAATGAATATAGTATGATTTTAGCACAGAGAAGAATGACAATGAAAAAAAGAATAAGCAGGTTTCTGTCAGGTCTATTCTCCTACCTTTACTAAGCTTGCATAATAGCTTACATGATCAGCAGTTCTTTTCCTTCTAATTATACAGCAGGTCCTGAATTTAAGAAGATGTGCTATTGTTACCTGGTTTTGCACACATACTTGGTGTACCTCAGGATTAAATTTATTCAGCAACGTACCATACATATTCCTTCATAAAATCTTACTTAAGATCCTTCATCATGTCATTCAGAAAGGCCTTTGTAGTCTAAAAGCTACATGGTGTGTGTTGAAGTCATACCCTTGAGTGGAACCCAGTATTTCCAATAAGGCACAAAGAGCAAAGGGAGAGATAAAAGGAGGGGTCCAAAACAACTCCAGTCAGATAACTAGTCAAAAAGAGCAAGATGAGTAAATTTTTAATGCAAAATTGAGCTTTACCCGCTTGCAATCCAAAGTTCAGAACTCCCTTTTGAAAATGGGCAGAAAGACCCCCCTTTTTCAAGGGTCACACCTCCTTCTTTTGTGTTTGAAGGATAGTCAACAAAATGCCAGACCATGTCCTCTTTTAATCAATAGTTCTGTAGTGAGGGTCAGCAACTGTGTTTCTGTAAGGGAGAATTCCAAACCGCAGCTGTTCTCTACCTCAAACATGCCCTAAACATCAAGGCATAAACTTTTTTTGAGCACTGCACTTTTTTTTTTTCCTGACCTGCTCTTGAAAGCAAAGTACGTTGGGCCACAAAGTCTCAGCAAGGTGGAATTTGGGTCTGGTGCTCAGTGGATGTTTTTCTTACTGTTGATTCCACAGCTAGTTACAAATTAAAAGACTGTGTGTGAAGCTTTCAAAAAGAATTTTACATTTGAGTAGACGTGCCCAGATGCATTGCAATGGGTTTAGGTGACAAAATTCCACTTTTTTTCTGTACTGGGTTCTGGTATTCAAACTGGTTTTGGTTTTATTCCCTGATTGCAAGTCTATGACATATCCACACATAAACCAGATCACAAATTCAGTTTCTAGCTTTTGGATTTTAAGAGTAACTTATGGAAATGTGATTATGTACTTGATAGCTAATTCACTTATTTCGAAGACCTGTATTAATTTTATGAAAATTTTTGATTAGATGTTACTTGAAAAAGAAAATTTATTATTGTATACTAAGCAGTTCTGGGTCCATGTTCAAATAATTTTTCATGCACAAGTAGTTCTTTTATAATTTTGTCATAAACAGTATACTGAAAATTTCCTTCTCCTGTCAAAAACTATTTGGAAGAAAAAGAGTTGTCAGTATCTATATGATTATACTTTATAATATGTAATGGTTTAAATCTTACAGGGAAGGAGACTGATACAGTAAAACAGAGAACAGTCCTTTAGACTGAAATACACATGAAAATCTCTGAATAGGAAATTCTGTAATTTTTAAGATAATTCATTCTACAACTGTAATCAATGGAAGAGAATTTTTTTTTTAACACATACGAAAAGGGAGATAAAACAAAATACAGAAATTAGACAAGTTAATATTCTTTAGTTGTATCAAATATGATTTCAAGAAACCACCATCTGGGTGTATATTAAGAAATAAAACATACATAAACAAATAAAGTTGTAATTATATACTTATGGAATCACAGCTTTAAAACAAATACCTTCACACAACATCTGATAGTAACTCATAACTAGGAGTTTTATCATAGGCATTCACAGTTGTACAATTCTAGGCCTTGGATTTTCAAAAGCTTTCAAAGGCCCCACAAAATCTTTCTAACACATAAACCCCATTTAAAGCAGTGGGATAAGAGACACCAACACCTGTTGAGTAACAAAATCACTTGGATTCTCAAAGAGTGTTATACTGTTTGCAGATAAGGGAATTTGGATGTACAGAATGTACACTGCAATGGGGAGACAGAAAACTTGATGTTGCTGGACCATACCAGGCATTGTGTGGAACAATATTTCCTCCCATCATTCCTAGACATGAATTCAGGAGATTCCTCAGCCAATGGGCATATCTGACAGAAAAACATCTCATTTTGGTTGTAGATGAACTTGCGTGTTTAACAAAATGTAACTCAGTGCTCTAAAGAAATAAATACTTTTAAATTGCCAAAAAATCTGTTCTGTGAAACTTGGCCAAAACTTTGCTCTTCGAGATGGTGATTTAAAGACTTTAAGCAGTGGAGAAATCAGCACACACCTACAGATATGGTTTTTTCTTCCTTCAGGTTATAAAAAAAGACCATCTTACTTCTTTCTCATCTGATGAAAATTCAGATGTTAGGTATTCATATTAAAGATCCACTTTTCATAATTTTTCCTGTATGTTTCTATATACAAGTCACATGAAATCTTTCTCTTTAAAATTTCCCTTGGATAAGTTAAAAAATACTGAAGCTCTTACACCTATCAAATTTAGGCACGTTTTCCATTCCCTGGGGTTTTTTTTTCATATTTTCTTTGCAACATTTTCTAACTTTCCAGCAAACCTCTGAAAATGTGAAAGCTTCAAAATAACCCATAGTGCTCACATTCCCACCCTTCCATTCTCCTCCTGTCCCCAGTCCAAGCAAAGGGACAACAAAGTACCGGGAATGCTCTGCCTTCCCTGGAGATCTTCCAAGGTGACTGTGCTGCCGTGGAAGGCTCATGGTGTGCAGGAAAAGGCCATGATAAAAGTGGTTGTCACCACTCACACCTTCCCCACGTACTCCTTGGTGAGAACAGAAGTAAATCCTGCTCTCTTCTCACACCTCCCTTCTGGCTCCACTCTTCCTGCCTCAGGAACTTCCCACTAATCCTTCACTTTCAGAGAAAGGAAAGTCAGGGGAGAGGGGGATGTTGGTTTACCTGAGCTGCCAAGAAATCAGTTCTGTCTTTGCACCTTTTTGAACCATCTTGCTTAGGTATTGAAAACTCTGTTTACCCCATCTCAGGTGAATCACTGCCCTGGTAAGTTACAATGAAGTGATCTGAGCAACCTGGTCAAGAGGAAGGTGTCCCTGTCCATGGCAGGGGGGCTGAAATGAGATGATCTTTAAGGTTCCTTTCAACCCAAACCACTCTAAAATTCTATACCACACTAAGCTGGGCTGCCACCTGTCTTGTGATGGGGTCTTAGGTACCATTTTTGTATCTGGTAACTCTTCAACACTCATTCATAATGTTTAACAGACTTTCTCAATCACATGTACCAAAAATTATTGGCTGGAATTCCTTTATATTACTGCAGAGCAGCTTTCAGGCCAAAATAAAATAAAAATTTAAAAAAAAAAAAAAAGAAATAAATAGGTAAAAATCAGCCAAATCAAAATAATATGTACAGTACAATCAGATATTTCATTGCATGGTTCTGTCAGAATATGAAGAAGTAAGATAACACAAAACATCTCAAGAGACCTGTGCCAGGTTTTCATCCTGGACAGTCCCTCCAGCTTTTTTGTAGGGGTAGGTGAGATGAAAACTCACCTCTCAGAAACTGTATCTTATAAGATGTGTATCTTATCAGAATAATAAAATAACTACAAGGCATATCTGAACTCAAACCTCTGATTTTTTGCCTTCTTGAGAGTATGTCAGTTGCAGTAATTCTTAAATATTCTCTGAAAACATGCTGCGTGTATGTGTAGAGACAAATGTATTTCAAATATCAATTCTTTAACAGATTTAAAACACTAATATGGACTGACTTACAGCATTTTTTGAGATTCTCTCTCTGTGTAGAATTGGGCCAATCAATCTGATGTGCAATTTTGCATTTTGTCTGATTTCCTTAGGGTTGTACATATTTATTTTTCTTTTTGTTTGACTTGAATATCTTTTAGCTGAAGATTTTCCTCTTAGGGCAATTTTGACTTTTAAGGGCAGGAATCCTTGACTTTGTCAATATCTATTAAAGAATAGATCATCATGATCTTTTCCTTATAAGGCAAAGAATCTGCTTTAAAATAATACAACAGCTATGGCACCATACTCTGAAACCTCTAAATGATTGAAATATAAGCAATGAATTAGTTTAAATTGGCAATGTGTCTCTGTTATACAACTTACATTTTCTTTCTCATATTTTGGAGTGATTTAGAATCATCTATTCTTTTCACAGTGTGAGGCGTTTTTTTGTTTTGTTTTGTGGTTTTTTGTTTGTTTGGTTGGTTGGTTATTTTCTTTTAGCAAACTATGAATTGTGTCTGGGAAATCAACTTTTAAAGTCAATTACTCAGAAGCTGCAGATTCCTCTCAAGCAAAGGCTCCTAGAAAATACAGCTTGTATCAATACATTATTTGCTTCAGAATGTGAAAAGAGACTCAGAAAAGCAAGAGACATCATTTAAATACTTTACCTATGAAATATAACATCTTTCAGTGAGTTTTACCTGGTACACATGGGAAAAAGGATGTACTATCATCACTTCAAACACCCAGTGAGATAGGAAAGTGATGTCATCTTCATATCACTGAAAACAACTAAGAACAGCATCCAGAAATAATTAGAACCTTGAACTGATACTTCAATAAAACGTATGTGCTTCTAAGCAAGCTTGAAATTCTGAAAACTTGGAACAACACCAACAAAAGAAACATGGAGGATTTCTCATCCCTCAATTTTATCTAGATATACCTACCCTTGTGACTAAGAAAAGCTTCTGTTGAACGGGAGACACAGTTTTGCAACATTTCAGCCTGTGGAGAAAACTGCTCATTTCCTAGGAGAGTGCTCTGTGGACTCTTCATATGAGGGAGCTGCCTTCATTTCCATCCCTTGAAGGCTTTTAAAGAAAGAAGTTTGAAACACACTGAGTGTTTAAAAAAAAAACCAAACCAACCAACCAAACATAACTTCTGGTCAAGGCTGAGAATCATGAAAACATAAACCTCTTCCTGATTCTGGTATAAGACATCTATCTAACATCTAATATCTCTAGGCCATTTAAACCTTTGGATACAGTGGCCCTTAGAAGCTTGGTAGTATTTAAAGAAGTCTGTACAAAACTGCAAAACCATTTAAGATTTACAGTGTCTCAAGCTAGTCATTTCTATTTTCATTTCATTTCCATATGTGCTCGGAACAGAGCATCTTGTAACAAGTCACTTCTCAGAGAGCAATTTCCAAATCTCCTTAATTTATACAGAGGGTCTGGTCCAAGAAACACTTGTACATTTAATTGACTTCATGTGAGTAACATGGCAGTACAAAAGTCGAGTATAATTAAGAAAAACTGAAGACATGAATAATTACAAACTTGATCTTGCAAATTACAATATTAACTCATCTTGGAAATTTTATTTCCACATTCTGCTTTATTATGGCAAAGCATAAATAACCAGACAGAAGAGAACTCACAGACCACTCTGCTAAAAGTTGTTGACTAGATAAAAGAAATTATTTTTTCTTTCTAGAAACTCCAGCTGGTGTTATCTTGGCCTTCAGTATCCACTAATTAAATGAAAAAGCATTCGAGATAAAAAGTTAATTTACTAATTAAATGACAAGTATGCTTTATAAATTGTCTCTTTGGCTTATTGTGCATTTAGAGAATTAATTAACAATACAATCAGGCTGCAGTTGTGAGATGCCAATATGGATGTGATTTGAAGATACTTTCACTTCTGTTTTCTATCTCAGTTTTTACGACAGCTGCACCGTAATGAAGATGCTTGACTCTTTTAATTTGTCTCTGTAAAATTAAAATGAGTTTGTGGTTTCTTGCTCACTGGGAGTACAGGCAAAATGGTACATTTAACAGTACATTTCTGATCAGTCAACATAGACATGATGCTTTGTTAGCAAGTTGACATTGTTCTCTATAATTGGGGGCAAAAAAAATGGCTTGTCATTAGGTTGTGTTGTTCTGGCAAAGTATTTTCAACAGAGTGTGACAATGAAAGTATAAATATAACTTAACTGACATCTTCATTTAAAATTCATATTAAAATGTTTGTCATTTGTAAACAGCATTACCAAGTGGCATCCTTATATTAAGTGTGCGTCTGTAGGTTTCCTAGATATGACTAAAAAGTAAGATTAGGAACTACTAAATTATAATGGATTTAGGGTAGGAACTCATGGACTAACAGCCAAATGTTTATTCACCTTCCTCAGTACTTCTGACGAAATTACAACTGGGTAAAAATAATCCTTGTCGATCAGTTCGACTTTTGAATGGTACATACTCAGAAACATTACATGTCTGCAGTGGCCTGACTGATCCTGGGCTTTACCCCTTTGAATGTGGGGGATTTGTTTTGTTGTGTTCTGTTTCCCGGTTGAAATTAAATACAAATATTAACATGCAGTCAAATCAAAAGTCAATCAGAATTTACTACCTGCTGCAACTCCTCCAACAGTCAGGAAAGAATTTCCAAGGGGGAAACAAACAAATGAAAAAAAAAAAAAGAAAAGCCACCTGGACCTAATCAGCTCTTGAGCCACTGAGTAAACAAGCTGGTTTCTCTCCACAGGCAGCTGTAAATTTTTCTGCTTGCCACTTTTTATATTCATCACTAATGTTAGTCCATCACACATTTTTATGTTGGTATTTTTTTAGCCTCTCTTTCATTAACCAGCTTTTTTCAAATCTTAGCAAAATTTAGTGTATGCCTATGGATGTGTTTGTAATCCCATTGTAAAGGAAGAAAACGGATTGTTTTGCACTCAATTTACTTTGATTTTTCTGTCTAGTCTATTGGTGCCTACAGAAGAAAACAATAATAAATCATTTATAAAATCAGCCCAATCCCTTCTACAGGGAAATACAGTGAGGCAGACTGTCTCATAAATTGTTCAGAATAATGCAGCTCTCCAGTGATTTAGCCTGATTTGTTTGTTTAAAAAAAAAAAAAGAAAGAAAGAAAGAAAACCCACAAAACCCACAGATGGTGATTCCTGTCTTTTATGAAAGGGGTAGCGAAAGTGCTCACTTAAGGAAAAAACAATGAGTTAAAGTACCTTTTAATGTTCTTGCAGACAAAGCAGACAACATCACATTAACAAACAGACCTTTGGCCAGAGAAATTAGAAGGAGCAATGTATGGTGAAATGGAAGTAATGGGAATGAATTTTCTATATTTATTGCAGAGGTTTTGCATGGGTCATATGGCCTGAGCTTTCACTTAATAAAGGGGAAGAAAAGCAAAACACTCTCCTCCAACCGACCCAGCATCAGAAATCTTTCGTTTGTCTTATTGTGTGGATCATTGACAGCGAAAAAATGGTATCGTGTGCTGGCAGCTCGATTTCTGGCATTTACCAGGGCTGTATGAAAGATCACATCCCCAAACACTTCTGTCACATTCTCTTCCAGATTGTGGTATATAAAACTGAGGGAATAAGCCTGTTTTTTTTTCCTGGGGATCATAGATTCATCAAAATTAAAGATGGAAAAGACCTGTTAGTGTAAATCACTTACATTATCCCTCATCCAATGCAAGATTACTCCCTGAGGTATATTTTCCAGTACTTTTTTCAGTCCACTTTGAAATGAGTCATGCAACAGTTTCCACTGTTTCTCTCTAGAGATCAGTCTACAGTCTAATAGGTCTCACTGCCCCTGGTTTCAGCCTAGATTTTCCATTACTCATTTACAGATTTTTTTTTCCTGACCATCTGGTAAGGCAGTCCGAGTTATCTCTCTGAACCCAAACCTCAACCCTTTGGAGGGCAAGTTAAGAGCCATAGGAGGGCAGGAGGTAGCCACAGACTGAAAAGGACTTCAGCAAGTTTTCTAGGTTTTTACCATCTCTTATCTATTGATTTGTCAGTCTGGTGAAGAGGTACATAAAAGTCTGACTCCTGGCCTAAAGATACTTTTACAAGGGCATGCGGTGATAAGAAAAGGGGAAATGGCTTTAAACTGAATAAGGGCAGGATTAGAATGGATATTAGGAAGAAGCTCTTGCCTTTGAGGGTGGTGAGGCCCTGGCACAGGTTGCCCAGAGAAGCTGTGGCTGCCCCATCCCCAGAAGTATTTAGGGCCAGGTTGGACGGGGTTTGGAGCAACCTGGGATAGTGGAAGGTATCCCTGCCTATGTCAGCGAATGGAACCAGATGATACAACACAAACCATTCTATGATTCTGTGATTCTATGATGTATAGCCTTAACAGAAAGCTGAAGTATTTTCTAGTTAATACAAACAGGTATATCAGCTAGAGATTTTTGGTATATATTGCAGAGGATAGTGTCAGACCCCTCTCTGGGTCTGAACACTACTGAAACACTGTACCTGTTGAGGGCAATAATACAGCAGAGCAATGCAGGTCTCATGGTTTTTCTTCATGACCTAACCTCACCCTTACATCCTGCAGATCAAGACCTACATCGATGTCTAATAAACTCTGAAGTTATTTTCATTTTTGCCTCGAGCTTTCCTCTGGCACAGTGGATAGGGCTCAGCCTGCCCTTAGATTATTTCTCAGCTATATGGGTCTGTACATAAGTCAGTTGCCTAAGCTCCTGTTACAGTAAATAAAGTTAGTGACATAGGTTAAAATAGCAGGTCAGATAGATATTGTCTGCATTTAGGCTATACATAGACACATGTACACTATAGGTTGTATATAGCCCTTTAAAGTTAGGGCAGGCTATATCCTTGCACTTGCACCTATGATTTGGGCTGAACTCTCCGCTCCAGCAACGTGAGAGGGACGAGGCCCAAAATCCATGGCAGGAGGCATGCAGTGACCTGCAGTGATATCCCCTGTGTTGCTGCCTCACCTTGCAGCATCTCTAGGGCCAGAAATCAGCTGCAGAGGTAATTTTCTCCATCTTTTTACAAGATCTGGACATTGCTAACACTTTTTGGTTAAGACTTTCTCAAATACTGGCATGAAGAGGATGCAACACAAGGTTATAGGCATCCTACAGTGACACAGACAGTGTGGAGGGTTTCAGCTTGATTCCAGTCCATAGAAACCCCTTTCATCCATGTAGCAAATCTGTGTAAGCTCACATGTCCTTCATTAATGCTTTTACTGATATTGTGGCATATTGTATGTTTAGTAACCAGAGTTAATAACAAGCTTCCTTCCACTTCCAAGCCTACAGCATGAAAAATAAAGAAGAGAGAAAGTAAACTTAAATGACAGCATACTTCAGTTTTAGTTTAGTAGGAACACAGGGACAAATTTTTTTTGTCAAAAGAAGGGAATCTGTAACACTGTCAGTAATGAAATTAGCTGCTCAAGGTTCAAGACCAGTATCTAAACCGCATGTGTCTTCTTAGTCTGAGTGCAAGTTCATTTTCCTTTTTCTCATTTTCTACTTCAATTCATGCTCACTATTGAAAATTATTTACACTGGGGTTTATATACACTTAGGGGACAAACTTATTTCACAAAGACACCATCTGGAATAAAACTGTCTCAAGGAATACATGTATGGAGGGAATATTTTGTTGCCTAAAGTTTCAAAAAATGTTTCTGCTTCAGAGAAATACCTGGAGGAGAATGCATTGCGAAAAATCAACAACCTCCTCCTTGCTCGTGATTAGAAGGGAAACCAAAATATTTAACAAAACATTTTGAGATGCTTGGGAATTCTCAATTCATGAAAGAGAAGACAATCAGCAACAAACTATTCAGCTTGGAATGCTCCATGGGAAGTGTTAGACACAAGTTATGGGGGGCAGAGAGAGGAAGTAGGAAATTCATGTCCATCTTGCAGCCCTAAATGTGATCAATCAGAAATAAAATTTGCCATAAATTGCTATGGGTTGATTTACATTTTCTTGAAAAAATAAGTGCAAAAAATTCCAAAAACCCAAGTGCCGTATAAAGAATTGGGAAGGATTTATTCTGCTGACCTCAAACATACAACAGAGACTTCAATTACAGGCCAAATGAAACAACACTCCTAAAATAAGTACATAGGCTTCTGCTCAATTAATGGAGAAGAATAGGCACCTCTGAAATCCTCCAGTGGGAAATGCTCCAAGACAAAGACGAAATGAACTCTTAAACTGGCAATTTATGTTAAGTTATTATCCTAATTTGGGGGGTCTGTATGTTGGATACTTGTAGTATTTCACATACCCAGAAAGGCAAGAGCACGGTAATCATTCCACCAGTCTCCATCTTTCCAGAGGAAGATTTACCAGACACTGTTTGCAACTGTAGTTTGGATGCAGTTCCCAAAGAACTGCAGGGAAATTATGCCTGAAGCTGCTGTAAGCATTTCACATTTACTAATTTCAGGTGCCAAAATTGGGTTTCTACTAAAGGAGATTTGAAGGGTAAAGGCATTTTATCCATCTAACAAACCCTGAGACACTGCACATCATCATATAGTTTGAAAACTCTTTTCCCTATTGTCTTATTAACTGTTCTTTGTTGACCTTTATTCCTACCTCTATTTTCTGTCAGGCAGTTCCACTAAAAAAGTACATTGCCACACATATTTTTTCACTCTTAGGAACATACTTATAGATTCATACACATATTTTAAATAGTTTTAGCATACTTGACTTTGCCCAGACTCATTGAAGCCGACAGAAAACCTGAAGTGGAGGAAAAATAGCTGTGCCATTAAAGTTAATAGTTGCTTTGGTAATACCTGTACTGGAATTCTACATCATTTATTTGTATCACTTGCACACACTCTGAGAGTTTTCTTAGCTATGACACCTAAAATTATTTGAGACAACTTATGGGGACAAATACTTTATGATCAGTTCTAATGGGTTGTATGGATAAGATATAGACATATTTGTCATTTACCTTTCCAATACTCCAACAGTTCTAAATTATTTATTTTCTGAGAGAACCATTCATGACTTCATGCCACACCAGAGGGCAAGCAATAAGACCTTTAAGTTTTATGCTCTCTAAGACTCTCTACTAATCTGCAATTGAACCTTATGTTGTCAAATATTTTGAGAAAAGTCATGCAAAAAATAGAAATGTATGTAAGACCCATGATGGTCCTATACAAGATACAGATCAGATACAAAGAAAAATGCTGATTAATGGCCTCAGACAAACTTTATCACTTGACCTCAAGATCAGAGAAAGATCACCTATCTTCCTTTGTTTGATGATATCACCTTAATTATTGCTGATAGGCAAAAACACATAAGGAAAACAATCCCAGATGATGTCTCCATTTCAAAATTATATCTAATTTTTACTATAATTTTTAATTTTTAATCTTTACTATGAAACTAAGGAATAATTACAAGAAGTTATGAATGATCTTTAAATTTATCTCATTTTAACTTGGCCACCTAGGAGATATCTAGTTGTACTAAGTTAGTCATTTAGTCTTTCTCTCTGTTCAGCAGAAAACCTCTAGAGAGTGACTCATATTAGACATCTATCTTTAGATGTGATGAATTAGATTTTGCTGGTGCCAGTCTCTCTGTAGCTGCTAAAGAAGTAGTCTAGTCAACTAATCTCTTACACTGAGTTCCTGGCTTTTAGATGATTAAAACCAAGTGAACTTAAATAATCTATCTTAAAAAATTCCCATACTGTGAAAGCTAAAGCAAGTTGATAGCTGTTAAGAGAGCAATTCATTTCTCTAAATATAGGTGGTTATATCTAAATTACATCTAATATATCTTGTGGCATCTTGAACATCTGCTTGGGATTGTTAGATATGACCTGGGACTAAAAGGGACTCTCGCTCTTCTTGAGAGTTTCCCAGAGGCCAAGTGGCCAAATGATGGGCCAGAGTTTTGGCATCGTTAACTAGAGCTCCATTAAACATCACAGTTTGAAAGAACTTTTCCCTTTTACTCAAATCATTTGAATTGTGGATTTTTTTTTCACCTGTTGAATGGGTTAGCAGAAGCCCTGTGACAAAATGTCCTCTGAAAATTTATCTTGAGTGATTCCTAGAGTCCCCTCAGATTAGGAAGGGACTGGTATGTCAGCTGTGATTAACTGGAACAAAGACTTCCTAGGTCACACATCATACATCCTTTCATCTCCTACTCCGGTTTCCATTTCTGGAACACAACCTCTGAATGTCTGTAGCCATGGAATGGGGAGCAGGGAGAGGGCATCTGAAGACTCCCACTGTTCAGACTCTCACCCTGAAGACAGGATGATTTCATTCCCAGGAAACTGAATCTCACGTGACCTCTTCACAATTGACCACGTGGGCATTTCATTCTAATTGCAAAATGTACAAGGAAGTAGAGGGAACACAGTGAGCAGATATGCAGATAAAACTCAGTAACACTTGGCATATATTCCAATGGGCATAAATGATATTTCTTTATAGTATATTAATTTTTTTACTTGGATAAATTGTGCTTGTGAGCCTCAACAATACTTTTTCTCTTATGTTCTCTGACACAACCTCAGATGTCACTGTCACACCCGAACCACCATGTCTTACATAGAGAATAAACAATTGGGCAAGGAGTTTGCATCTCTGTGTGATATTTAAAATGACTGGGAGTACGCTCAGTGCCTTTTGACCACCTATTAGTGAAATGGTGGCACTGATGTCACAAGTTTATCCAATTTCCATTGTTGCAGACGTAATGCCACATGCACTGGGGGCACAGGCTATTCGTTTTGCAGACGTCTTTTGCCTGGTGTATAATTATCATGGCTCATCTTTATTGAACACCAGCCTTATCTTTGTTTTGCTCTCTTTGTTGATAGATGTAACCTCAATACTGTTGCCATGGCTACGGTAACAGTAGCTGAGAAGATTTTGTTTGTTGTAAACAAACCGAGCTGTACAGGCGCAGATCCTAGTGGAGCGTTTCCAGTCCCCTGCCTTACATTATGCTGATTAACACTGCCATCTCCCTCCTGCTACCTATTCCTTATTTTAGTTAGCATTAATTTAGGCAGCATGGAGGAGTGTTTCTCCTTTTGGTGCCATTGCATCCCTTTTTTGATTTTTTTTTTTTTTTTCCCTATAACAACAGCCATGGGTTGGGACTGCAGCCCTGCTGAGAGCATCCTCACAGCAAAGCCCTGCTGGCACCAACAATTAATCTCAATGTACACACTAGCTAAATGGCAAAAGATTGCTTTAATTTACTTCCTACATGCTCACCTCGAGGGGCAACTGAACTTGTTCTGATGTAGGAGCCATGGTGATCTGAAAATGTGTGACTAATTCTGCGACCTATTTAGCTTCAAGTCAATTTCTCAAAATCAAGGGACAAATTCAGCCCCTCACATAAGGACATGCAACTCCTCTGTAAGAAGCTGTACTGCAAATTCTTGCATCACTGTTGACTT
>VYXB01002800.1:267736-303296 GCA_013397135.1 Pachyramphus minor
TAACCCATGATCCCCTATATGTACAGCAATGACTAGAATAGGTTCAGGAATAATCTAAACTTCCAAGAGCACCAGTTCATGCTATTTTTGTGGCAGACCTTTCCTCTAGCAGGTATTTTCTCTAATATTTAGACTTGTCTCCTGAGTTTTATAATAATTTTATTCACTGTGTATGCCAATGTTAACAGTGTCCAGTCTGTACTATATCATTTTACTATTATTATTTTTGTCTTGAAGAGTTTAGGAGCTATCCTTGAGGGAAATACGCCTGCCTGTCTTAAGGGACTAGTACTAGTTCTCTGTGAAATGTTCAGTAGTTTCATTATGTACTTATATATATTTTGGTTGTATTTTTTAAAAAATGCTATTAAACAGCTAAATTCCTTTATTTCACTTAGATTGAATCCAATACAAACCAGACTGGGCCCAAGGCTATAACGACATATATGTAATGGTCAGAATACTTATTATTCCATGATAAGGGAAATTTAACAGTTTTTTGGTGCTAGGCATTCTTGGTTCATTGTGTGGAAACTATGAACAGAATCACCAGCATTGTGTGGAAACTAAGGCAGAATCACCAGCAACATTCAGAGCTCCAGCTAATTGCTTGTTGTGAGTGAATGAGTTCCTCTGGCACGCTGGTATAGCATGAAATGATGGAACAATGGTACCAGTGGTCTTTGTCACTATCCCTATTTCAGGCAAGTTGTGGCTGCCCCATCCCTGGAAGTGTCCAAGGCCAGGTTGGAGAGGGCTTGGAGCAACCTGGGATAGTGGAAGGTGTCCCTGCCCCTGTCAGTTGTGTTGGAACCAGATCTTTAAGGTCCCTTCGAACCCAAACCTTTTTATGATTCTATGACTCTATGATCAATTTCCTTGTGATTTGACCATCTTTATCCAACCCTTTGTCATTTAAGAAGGCTGATGATATTGCAGCAGCCAGAATAGTTCAGCTCTAGCTTTAACCTCTTCCCTTACTACTTTTTTCACTTTTTATATAGCAAAACACACTGTAAGTAGAGATGTGTCCTGTTTGAAGGTTCTTGGTAAACTTTGTGCCCCAAAGCAACACCAGCTGATGTGGTTGAGTCAAGGAAGAAACCACAGCACTTTTGAATTTCCTGGATTGCACAGTTTTGTATTCCAGCTCTTCATGCTATTTTAATATAATTTTACAGATGAATGATGAACAAGGTGAGCCACTGACACTAGCAAACTTGATGAATGGGAGGAAATAAAATTACACCCCCTGTGAACTTTTAGAATGGTTCACACTAATTTTCAGCTTGGAAAGCTGTTATCTATTCATATAACAGCTTTTTAAAGTGCAAATGGAAGCAAACCGGCGTGCAGAGATGTGTAGTAGCTTACAAATATCTCCATAGCATCCAGAAATCAACTTGAAATATTGGAACAGAACAAATGCTCTGTGGACCCAAACTTACTTCTGCTTGTTTTAATAACTTTCTAGACTGACAGTGCAATTAAAGGGTGTTTGGCAGCCCACCTATGAGTATTTTCACAGCAGAGCTCTCCTTGCAACTTGTAGTTCTTCCAGCAACATAACCTAACTTTAATATATTTCACCAGCACATCAAGTTGAAAGACTGCTATGAAGTTTGGATTCTGTTTCTCGAAGGACTAAAAAGCAGCTCTGTCTTCAAATGACTTAACATAGAAATGAAACCCAAGTCAGAGAGAAGCTGCACAACAGGATACATTCTCTGTCTCAGAGAGGGCATGAGTGTCATGAAAGAAGGGAAGATTGAAGGTGTAGCTGGCAATTCAACTACCTGAAAAAAGCCTGAAGTTTGATGTACCCCTGCAATGCTGCAGTCTGGCATTTCCAGTTGACTTCTGTAGCTGTATGTTTAGCAACACCAGAAGAAATGTTTTCTGCTTATGAGAAATGTTAATTAAAATGTATACGACAAACGAGAGAGAAGGAATGTATAGTCTATATTTTACATGTTTATCAAAAAATGGTTTGGATTGGAAGGGACCTTAAAGACCATCTTGTTCCAACCTCCCTGTCATGGGCACGTTCCATTAGACCAGGTTACTCCAAGTCCTGTCCACTTGATCACTTGAACACTTCCAGGGATGTGGCAGCCACAGCTTCTCTGTGCAAACTGTGCCAGGCCCTCATCATTGTCACAGCCAAGAACTTCTTCCTAACATCTAGTCCAAACCTGCCCTCTTTCAGTTTAGTCTTTCCTCTTTGCCCAGTAATGGTTCACCCATGTTCTACGTGAATCATCACCACGTTCCCATTCCTCATGCTCTGCAAGAATTCTGCGATAGGACAGAGAATCTGACCTAAACCATGTGGATCTTGTTCTGGTGTTTTCTCCATGTTATACATTGGAGATTTTCCTATACCCTTCAATTACCCTCTACTTTGTTGGTTTTGTTCTTACCAAACATTTTGACCACTGGACTAAGTCTAGAACGATAGCAAATAGAAGAAGAAGCACATTTAGAAGTGACCTAAATCTTAGTTGTAGTGGCTGATGCTGAAGTCATATGTCATTTACTAAAGTCCTGCATGTATGGACCATGGCAGAAATTACTTCCAGCAGAAGAGGTGTGGTAATATAGGTGCCTTCATAAAGAATCCTGTTACTTGAAGTATGGAGGTAAAGTCTGGACACAATACTTACATTCCATTGCACACAGAGGGAGACTTCAAATATAGCCAATAAAGCATTGATAATAAAACATTGATAATAATTCCTACGTGATATGATAAATTACATTTTCACATAATTGTCTATATCATCTATCAATTCAATGAGTAAAAATACTAGTTAAAATTGGTTTTGCAGAAGTCAGTACCTACAGTATAGACTTACATATAAGCAAGTTTGGTCCCATGTTGTTTTTTTTTAGTTATATGATGCTGTGTATGAGACTGATGCTACAGAGGAATGACATGAAAGACTGAGAAATCAGACTGTAATCATCCTATCACTTGCAAAAATATTATTGTTTCTCACAGTGTTAATCTAGTGTTAACTTGAAGCAAAGGCTATTCAATACATAATGGAAGTTAAGGAAATTATTTTTCATCCTGGAATCATATTAAGGAAAGGGTGTAGAAAAGGAGACAAAATGCCCTTGTGACCTCTCAGCCAGGCTTAATTAGAAAGATCAGTTGTACTGATCTCTCATGGCAGTGTATGGTAGTCCTTCCCAGCTCTTTTCTATTGACCTAGGTGAAAATTTATAATTCACTTCAATGATAGACAAAATAGATCTCAGTATAATATTTTAATTTAATTTTTTTTCTGATTACATTGAATATATGATACTTCTGTATTCTATTTTTAAGAACACATCTCATTGAACAGTGAAAAGATAATTTTTTCAGTGTTTTGTTAAGGTGGATGGTTATGAGAACAAAGGACAAGATAGAAAACTGAAGAGTTTATTGCTGTGTCCTTTTCTTCTAAGCAACCTTTTCATGGGCAGCAAACTTGTCATTCAAATTCATACTCCAGTAAACTTATTTTATATTAAATCATTCCCAAATATTACAGTAATCTAATTGGTTTGTGTGGTTAAAGGAAGATAAAATTCTCATATTTACTATAAGTTACTACTATAAATCTCCTTACTAAAATAAAAAGAAGCTTTTATTCAATTCAAAAGGCTTATGAACATTGCTATTTGCCTTGTCTGGTAATATCAGAATAGTGCTTCCAGTGCTTCATGTTGTCTTGAGAGTACATACAGACAAAAGCCTCAAATCTAAAACTTTGTGCATCCAGTTCTCTTCACTCTTAATAAGAATATATTTGCATTCTTTTACCTGATGAATTCATTCAACCATGTTGTGCAGCAGTGAGAATTACTGCTTGGGCAGTGTCCAGGAGAAGTGCACTCATGCTGTCTGGCTTTTGGGCTGCAACTCAGTCCTTAGAACACAAGGCACATTTCCTCAGGATCTCTCTGTAGTTAACAGGAGTGGGGAACAGGCTTCCCAGGGGACCTCATTGCTACCTTTGAGTTGGGTCCTGTCAGTCATGACCTGCATGACTCTCCACTGATCACAGAGGGAGCCTTGGGATTGGGATCTCTCTATTATTTTGCCATGAAACTACCAGGTGTGTTTTGAAGTTGGGCATTTTGCATTGTCACTTTGTCCGCACTTACAAATGTTGCTGAATGATTGATTTATCTTCCTTTTAAAACCTCTTCTTTTGATCTTTGACATGAAGATCTCCTGGAGCAGGAATATCCAGTGGGTAAATTGGGTTTTCTGTTGGTGTTTCACCTTATTCAGTCCTAATAGAGAGTGACTTTTCACAAGAGCTTGTGATATGATGAGGGGTAATGGCCTTAAGCTGAAGAAGATTTAGAATAGATATTAGGAAGAAATTATTTTCTGTAAGGGAGGGTGAGACACTGAAACAAGCTGCCCAGAGAAACTCTGTGTGGAAGTGTTTTCTTCCCTGTTTTCTTTCTTCTTTGTATTCTTTCTTCCTTGTTTTCATCCCTAGAAGTGTTCAAGGCCAGGCTGGACCGGGCTTGGAGCAACCTATTCTATGGGAAGGTGTCCCTGCCCATGGCAGGGGCTGGAACTAGATGACCTTTAACGTCCTTTCCAAACCAAAGTATTCTATGAACTTCATATGTTGGTACTTTGCTCTTTTAACTTCAAGGCTAGAGCTTTTAAAGAGCAAATTATTTTAATGAATAAATAGTATTTTGTTGGTATGCAGTCTTCCTTTAACTTCAGATTGTTCTTTACAATATTCCATAGGTTTTGCAGTATGAAATTTCCATGATAAGTTGAAAAAAAACCCTTTTCTCTTCACTGTTGGATGGTCTTTCGTACCATGGGTGTGCAGTTAGGCTCAGTTACTGCTGTGGGAATAAATCAACCTGGAATCACACCTGTTCCCAGTGAAAGTGATTATTCCCAACGTGGTAGGCATCATATCTTGCATAAACTTTTTCTATACATTTTTTTTCTGCTTCCATGCAACGGAAAATCATATTTGCTTTTGCTGTGGCTGCCAAATAATGAGCAGATATCTTAGTCAAACATTCCACAAGTTTCCAAATGTTTTAGATCCTCAGAGAATCCTGCAGCTTGAGAAACATATGAGAAGTTTAGAGCACTTCTGTCTGCAAGGATAACCTCGCTTGTATCCCAATTGAATTCCATCTGTCATTAGGCAGCCATACTTCCACAATATGTTGAAATCCACTGAAGGGTTCCACTATCCTTCCCACTACTTATTAATATTGCAATATGTGAGAAAACTATGATACCAATATTAGGCTTTTGCTAAATAACAAATATTTTCAAACACAAATACCAACTAAGTGAAATTTTTTTGTATGGGTATGGAAAAACCACGTGACTCTTACATATGACACTGAGTATCTTTTGTCCTGTAATGTTTTAATGTCATTTAAAAAATATTAGTCTTGGTTTATTTTGAGGGGTTTTTAAAGTCCTTTCTGAGGCAAGTTTCTATACAGAATAAAATTAATGAATTTATTTTTTATGGGAAAGGTTTCAGTTTCTTTTTCCTTTTTTTTTAAAAATAAAAATACATTTTTTTGTCATTGAAATAAATAAAAACAATAAATAAAAGTTTCTTAAGCTTGAACGTTTGACTTTTCTGTCTGGAATGACTTTATTTGTTTTTCAAATTATTTCAAATAAACATTAGACCGAATTTCAAACGTAGTATAAGAAAATATCCAGGAAAATATTTGTACGTACTTTTTCTCATGTAGAAAACTAATCTTTAATACCCTAAATATATGGTGATGACCCTCTGTAGGATAATTATAGCATGAGAAAAGGACACTGTACCAGAAAAAGGTACAGAGCTTACTGATCTGCTTTTTTGCACACAAAAACATCCATTAGTTTGCATTAGTTGGGCAAGAGATGTCAATCAGGAATTGAAAGTACTCAGGGATTCCTCAGCAGCTCAAAAAATATCTCTACTATCTAGAATTTCAATTAAATTTAAATTTACATTTAATTGACTTTGTCTTGCTCATTTCCCTCTGTTCACAGATGTATGTGTAATTGCATTTATTCTAATTAATATTTACTGAATTTTAATCTACAATCCTGTGCTGTCGCTTAACACAGTTATTTTTCTGAACCATTCTCAAAAAGGCTCTTATCAAAACTTCTTGAGAATTCACATAATGTATTCTCCCTGAATTATCCTGAGAACCTTTATTTTCTTTCTGGATTTTCAGAGAGTTTAAGATTTAGGACCAACTTTTTTTTTTTTTTTTTAATGAAAATGTATGCAGTTTGAGCCTATCAAGATACAGCTGTCCCCATCCCATGTGGTTTTTCCCTCAATTAGAATCTCTGCAAAATTCCATAAGAACAAAGACGATTACCATTTCCTTGTTATGCACTAGGCAACCCCACATTGTCTTCCCAGAAGGAAACCAACGTTGTCACCCTGCTTAGTCCTCAGGAATGTTGGTCTGCGCCCCTGAATTGACTCACCAGCTATCTAGCTGTCATCTGGACAAGGAAATCTGGGCAGTGACTTTGCCCTTAGAGAAAGTGTTTTGGAAGAGCTCCTCTTCATCTCAAAATTCCCAAGTATCTTCACAACTATGTTTCTTAGAGATTCTTAGAGGTTCCTAGGGCTCAGATCATGACTTAATTGGGTACCCACAGCAAATGTTTTTCCGTAGCTGTCTCTGCGTGCACTTGGCAAGTACAAGGCAGTGTGATTTGTCTTAATCATCTTTGGTGATGCATTAAGCTATGCAAAATTACTTCATATTTTGCATAAACTAAGATTAAGCAATCAGACATTTACTCCAGATTGCCTGACATGTAGTGAGTTCTTAAACCACAGGAACACTCAGATGTCTGATCCTGTGGGCATTTATTTGTCTCTTTAAAAGGATGCACTTTTAACTTGCAGAGACATCTTTGTCCTTTGAATTTCCCAGTTAGCCATTACACTCTCATAAATGCCTTATTTTTCACAGGACATAACAGATGTTGTGCTGCTGTTTCTTCAGACATTATTTTTCTTCTTGTTTTACACCTGTTGGATTTACCAGCTGGATTCTCTTCTTCCTGAAATACCACCAGGGGTAATGACAGAGTCATAGAAATGTTTAGGTTGGAAGGGGACCTTGATCATCTAGTTCCAACTCCCATCTCACTCTTACTCTGGGTAGAGAAATCCAAGTGTCTTGTTTGTTCCCATTCAGGACAGCATCAGCTGGGATTTTCTTTGTATATGTAGGCAGGTTTTCTTCACACATGGTGCATGGGCCCTTAGTCAATCATGTCCAGAGATAATTTTCCTGTTCTAGATGATTGTTGTCAGTGGTCAGTTTTCCAACCTGGAAGAAGATCTAAATACCTCTGCTGTAGGTCTGAATTCATACTATCTTTTAATTTATTTTTTTCTTCATTAATTAAACAGAATAAAAAGAGGGGTTTCAGAGTGTTGTACATCTACCTTTAGAGACTTGAAGAATTATACATGTTATGCACTGCACAAGATGTCTATATGGTGTACTCAAAGTAGCAGAATGATTTTCCCATTTCAAAATTTTAGTTTATTACTGTAAATAATTGAAAAATTAAATGGGTCTGAGTCAATCACATCTTAAGTTACTGAAACAAGATAAATTGATTGATTCAACTATCTTCTTCCACTTTATCAGCATGAACATTTCCAGTATTTCAGTTCTGCTCCAAAAACAGTTACGAGGTGAGAAAACTAGAGTGATAACTTTCCAAGAACATATCACATATATCCATCTTCTGGGACTAGAAACCTCTGTGCTAGTTTTATGGTATTTTAGGGTATAGTGAAATTACTTCATCTCCATTTGAAATACTTCCCATACACATACGTTTAGCAGTATTACTGCCAGGCTGAAAGCCTGAATGTTTATAAATAGAGAGCTGAAATGGCGATAGAAGTAGCCCTGTAATCATTACAGGGGGCTTCCTTTGAGTAAAGTAACAAATAATTTATTGCATTAAACAGTTCAACGCTGCTGAAAGTGCTCACCCCAGTGCCACAGTTCACAGCTGTGCCCTGATAAGCAGACAGCCAGCAAGCAGATAAGATGCTAACAGATACCAACAGTCTCTGGTGTTAGAGGTGGAAGTAGAGCCAAGGCCTTAGGTGCAAATTATGGACACCACTGAGATCTTGACCTTGCAAAGGTATTTTTTCCAAGATCAGAGCCTCGAGTGAGCTGCATTCTAACATGAAGGATATCCAAACCTTCTTATCCTAACGTGACTATTTGCAAAAACCTCCACATTATGTCTGGCTTAGGTAAAGCACCTGTGATACTAGAATCATGACCTGAGAAGAGAAAACAAATACCTGCTCTGTACCCTTCTAGCTCCTCTTTGCACAGCAAAGACACACACACAAGTGCACACAAATACAGCTGCTTGACAGCCCTACTGCCAGTGACATCTGGTTATCTACAATCTCGTTTTACAAGAGTCCTGCTCTCTGCAATGCACTGGTGCCTCTGCTCTGTGTTAGATAAACATGGCAAACAGAGATAGCAACAAGAGAGTGGAATCACAGGCCCTGCTGGGAGGCAGCAGCAGCTCCAGCAGCAGCAGTGGGGGCTCAGCATACACCCCACCCCCCAAACCCCAAGCCTGTTTGTTCACACACTCGGACAATCCGGATGCACGAAGCAAGAATTCATTATGGCAGTGGAGGCTGCCTGGAAAGCTTCTCTCTGTTTTTACTTTAATGGTCGCTTAAATTATTTCTGCAGACGTTGAAAGAGCTTTGATTGTCACACACAAGGATGATCCACAAATTCAAACTGAATCTTTCTTCCTAGTAAACGTGAACCCAGACCTGCTGTTTGTGGGCTACCTCCAGATTTTCTGCCAAATACTGCCACCAAGTGTGAATCTTAGATTTTCTCCTGAACAGATGAGAAGGAAAGAGACCCACCTGCCAGATCCTGCTCCTGGTGACCTCAACAGACTTTTTAAACTGCCCACAATGGCACCCACAGAAATGTTTCCACATTTCCACAGAAGTATCTATTTCCTCTGTTCAAAACAGAGCTGTGGAAGCTGTATGGCAGTCATCTGAAGTTTTATTTCTATTACAATAACATGTAAAGTCATTCCCAAAAGTGATGAAGCCCCATCCTTATTCAAAAAAAAAAAATCAGAGAGAGGTGGAATGGCAGGAGGTGACTAATGCCTAAAAAAAATAATACAAAGAAAAAAATAAAAGAAGAATTGTTGCTCGATATCCTAAAAACCCACAGGTCTTGAGCCAACACAATGGTCTTCTGTTTCAATAGTTTTGTACCATAATAATCAATGTTACATGCAAAACTGATATGAAGAATAACATATCAGTCTTGGAGTGGGAATAACTCTACTGCTGCTTCTAACAAGGCTGTCCTGAGAGTTTGTCTGTTCACCACATGGAAAGGTAAAGATAAATAATAAGGAAAGACAAATTGAAATATTTCTCAGTGAAGCTAATCAAAACTCTACAAGAAGAAGTAAAGTGACAACAGTTCGAAAAGCCTAACTTTTTGAGTATGAACTTTATTTTAAAATGAGAATATTCATAAATCTACCTAGTTAACTTTGAATTCCTTGTACTAAATTGAGTTAATTCTCTATACTTCTCAGCTGTGCCTCTCTACATGATACCGAGGAAAGTAAGTTATCAAAAAGGATGTTGAGAAAGCACAAAAACCTGTAGTTAAAAATCAAGGGTATAATTTACAGCTTGGTACAAGTCTTTGGTTGCAAGGAGTTTATCAAGTAAGGCCGTGGGACTCAGCAGTGGTTCCTGGCTCCAAGTGAGGTGAGACTCCAGCGAAGACTGTTTCCATTAGCCATGTTCCCTGATTTCAGTGAAAATAAGAGGTTATGAGAATGCTATTTTATATAACTCTTTCAAGGTTCAGGAGTAAACTCAGAGTCCTGAGTTACATCTCTGATCTTCAGCAGGTTTAAATTAACAGATGTGAACCAGGATGCACTAGAAGTGCCTCATAACAGCAAGGGTCCAAAATCATGAAAATTTAAAATAAGACTTAAGACTCCTGTAGACTACTGAACTCCAAACTGTGATTCTGAAAACTCCACTTAGCTGGAAATATGCTCCTCGGGCTACAAAGATCTTGGTTTCTATATCACTCAAAAATTTTTCCAGGTATGTTTAAATACTTCTGGATTTGGATGCATATGCATCATTTCTCTTTGTTTAACAAGTTCTGCCCATTCATATCACAGAACAAAACTCAGCCTTGGGCTTTCAGCAGCAGTTCTTGTAGCTGCACAACAAAGGATTAGTTAAATAATATGCACTTTTCCTTAAGTTAATATAAGTACCTGTATAATTATTTCTCCTGCAGGCCTTAACAGCACCAGAGGAGCTGTTATCCTTTACCAGGTAAATCAGATGCAGATTTTAAATTACTATGTGTGCCAGAGGAGTTCTTTGGATATATTAGGTAAATAATCTCACCTTTTTTTATTTATTCTAGGTGGTCTAGCCTCACATCATCCAGAAAGGATTTACAGAGGCAACTAGCATTAACTTTATTTGAAATCAGGTCTATAAATCCCCATGTATTGATGAGAAGCCAGACCCTAAAGTAGTAATTCTAATTCTAATAGAGATCTGAATGTTGTCATAAATCACAGTGTTACAGAATGGGAAGAAGGTAAAACCTACATTAGAGGCACTTACAGAGCACTTCTTCCTCGGACAGACTGTAAACTTTTCAATTCTTCATCCAGTCTGGTTTGGAATGTTTCATGTACCAGATCTTCTGTCAATCCCCAGAGGAAAATATTCTGTGTCCCCACAGAGCAAGCATTGTTAAGGGTTCTTTCTGGACATTCAGTTCAATTATTCATTTATTCACTCCTAATTATGCTCACCTCAATAAAAAATTGTTCTCCTCAGAACTGCACTCAGCTGGAGATACCTCCCCATGCCCCCTGCTATTATTTGGACAAAGTTAGTGATTCCATTATTCATTTGCCTCAAGTGAAGCTTGTATGTCTGTCTTCGTGGGATTTCTCTGTGTTTCAATTCCCCAGCTCTACAATAAGTCTCACTTTCTCACATCCTTTATCTATTCTTCTAAAAGCTCTAACACAGGGTCAGTCTTTATTTGTGTACATTATCTACAAGCGATACTTAGGGAGTCTGGGGTCAGCTACTCAAATACTCTGAGATATGCATGGAAAAGAGTCATAAGAAAAGGAAAAGTTGCAGATGATTCTATTTAATTGTAACAGCAAATTGTTATTAGAGAATACTATAACTAAAAACTGATAACTAAAATAAGTACCCCTTTTTAAGCTTATCTGGTTATCACTGGCCCTGAACAAGTTTAATTGCAAAAATAGGTTGGGAAACTAACTTATCATCCTGTGTGCTGGAAAGTAGCCAAAGAAATATTTACAATAATCCTACAAAAAAACATCCATTCTGAAACAGATGTTTAAAAAAAAAGGTTGAGTTTTGTACACATGCCACTAGACAATGGTTTTCTAGATTTTTTTTGTTTTTTTCCTGAAGGACAGTGAGCCAGGGAAAAAGCCAGTCAAATTTAAATTTGAAATTGAAGTGTGTGTGTGTGGACCCAGAAAGAAAGAAAAAAAAAAATTGCTTGACTAATTTATTCAGGCTGGATAAGGGAAAAAAAATTTTGTTCCCAAGACATTTTTTAATTTCTCTAATTGATACAGCTGTAGGTTTCTTGGCTGCAGCAAGGAACTAAAATTTTGAGGGAACTTTAGTAGTAGTAAAGAAACCGAGATATCAGTTACAGATCTCCTGATCTTTTTGGATTCAATCCTTTGGATTCAAACCTTCTTATTTCTTGTCTCAGTTTCTGCTTATGGGGTTCACTTAGAAAATGATGGGGAAGACGAATTCATGGCAATATGTTTATATGGACCATAACAACACAGATTCTAGGATTCAACTGGGTCTAGCAGACATGAATAGTCCAACAATGGGTATTACCTTCACTTGAAACTACACAGAAAAGACTTTATATTTTTTCTGGTCCTTGACACTATAGAGAGATTCGAATTATTACGACAAGCTCAAATATTTTTCTAAAATAATTTTGTGTTACTACAAAACCATCTGGACACATGTTGTGGTCCTAGTTGAAGTACCCCAGAATTAATAATTTATCCTCAAAGTAAGAACCTAGGTGTCTCAATTGCCTTACACTTGCATCTTTTCCTCCTTCATGTTACTCATTCTCATTCCATCTTAAAGAGTATATTTGCACTCTTTATAAACAGGTGAAGAGGTTTCCTTAAAGGTGTTTCTTTGAAACTTCAAGCCTAGACAATGACAATTGCATCCCAACAGAGGTTTATCCCATGGCAGCAGGTGGTGACCAGCTGGCAACATTCCTCTTTTTGGAGGTACTTGGCAGACCCAGTTACATCCCAGAACTTAGTTTAAAGATGTAGAAGAAAAATTCTTATTCATTCTCTCCAATTGCCCATTGCTTATATTGTTGCCAGTGCCTTTTGATACTCCTAGGAAGTGAGGGGTTGGGCACAGATAAGTGAAAGAAAATTTGTTCCCTATTGACCACTGAGTAAATGGTGCCCGGGGCAATAAAGGACTACTGGATAAATATAATTTGTACCTAAAACATTTAGTGGTGGGTTCCAAATTTTATTTTTCTTAAACTTGAGACAATGTCTCCTTATACTGGTCTTACCACTGTTACTTAGGACAATATCTTAAATGAGTTCCAGCCTGCATGGACACAGAATATGGGATTTTCATTTGATATTTAGTTATATGTCTGGGTCCCTCTGGAAAACTTTATTTACTCTCTGCTTCATAAATAACTCCTAGAGGATCAAAGGTCTGGGCATGAAACACCACGGTAAATTTGTTCCTGGATGATCCAGCAAAATCAATAAATAAACATCAGAGATAGATTTGTCCTAATGTGTTTACCCATACATAAAAACTCTATATGATCATCACATTTATTATGGCATGGTACAAGAAATCACAGCTATTCATAGCCTTCTTTGTCTGTCACACATCCCACAGCTAATTTTGTGTTACAGTGGAGAAAATAACTGCTAAATACCAGCAGCCTCTTCTGCATATTCAGCATGAACCAAGGTCTGTCCTTGTACCTTAATCTATTTCAGTATGAGACTCAATCCTAAAAAAAAAAATAAATAAATGCACAGAATATTTTAAATCTGATCTCAATAAACATTTTATATTTGGGAGTTGGGAGTATTAATTTAAGCAGTGTTTGTCCTGATTTCCTAATAGTTTCTCCACACCATGATAACATGATATAGTCTTAATTTTCTGAGAACTGGAATGCTAGAAGTGCAAGATATGCTCAGTGCTGGGATGCCAGGGGAATGGTTTCCCTGGCAACAGCAAGCACATAAAAAGTATTCAGAGCAGTCCCTGTTTCTCCTCTGTTTTAAGCCTCCATTGATAGGGGAATCAAATCTAGTTTGGATTTTTTATTTTTTTTTTTTTTATTTAAGGTGAACCGCGGGGCAGAAACTCAGGGATGTGCTTTATTACATTTTGCCACCTTCTGGAGCCAACCTGTAGCAAGGGGATTTAAGAGAGATGGTCATGCAGCCCCAGAGAGAACATAGAGTCACAGGAGGAAGAGAAAGAACAAACAACCATTAGAAAAATGGAGCTTATTTTCAAATAATGAATTTTGTTAAGTCATCTTTAAAATGATCCAGAGGGATTGTAGGGTTCAGCCTAAGGCTTGGCTGTGATTCAGCAAGACACTTGGATAAATGTCTACCTCTAATCTGAGGAGCAGACACTTTGATTTGAAATGCAGATCCTCTGTGTTTTAGACGTTTGGACAGTCTCATAGAAATTAGACACATGCTTCAATACCTCACTGAACCATGGCTTATATGATGTCGCTTTCATATCATTCTTGCTGCATTTCTGTCGCTTCTAAAAGAATCTCAATTGGGCTTCCACTTCAAAGTTACCTTTGAGAGGGTGCAATAAAACTGAAATTTGTCTTCCACCTGCCATTGTTTTGCTTGCAATGACATTTTCAGGTGAGGACATGTAAGTTTAATTTGTCTGCAGTTTGACATGTCTCATTAATACTGGTTCTA
Source organism: Pachyramphus minor (assembly GCA_013397135.1). NCBI lineage: Eukaryota > Metazoa > Chordata > Aves > Passeriformes > Tyrannidae > Pachyramphus > Pachyramphus minor. The sequence goes on from VYXB01002800.1 coordinate 281,895, forward strand.
GCTGTGGTTTTGCACACAGGGAAAGAGATCTAAACCCTAGGCTAAAAAAGTTGATGATATGATCAGTCTGTTATGAACACTTGATACCTGTAATCTTTAGTGTAGAATGGGATAGAGCTGAACTTTATGGGTGCTCTTACAGTGCAATTTCTCATGGACCAGTCTAAAAATATGAATATGACTCATCCCTTGAAATCCCTTGATTTTGACCCCTTTGATATAACAGACATAGATAATATATGGAAAATGATATATGGAAAAAATGTAAGCTCCTGGTATTATGTGTTTGAGTTATTACATAGACTCATGAATTTTAGATTATTTGCAACAAGGGAAAACCAATTTTTTAAAATAGAACACACCACAAACCCACCGGCTCTGCCAGAAAAAATGATATATGAACTAACAGAAATTTTATCTTTATCCTCATAATGAATGTGACTTGAGCTTCTGTTCTTTTCCCTCCTTTCTTAATTCTAGAGACTTTACCATTGCTGTACTCTTCTTGTTCCTATGTTTCCTGAGACTTTATATTCCCTGAGTGAATGAGTATTCCTTTATCCTAATTGAATCTTTTCAAAATGCTTTCCCACTTTCTACAATTGTTAATACTGGTCTGCAATTTCTTACTCTTCTCCCGTGCCTCCTTGCAGGTTTTTGTAAGAGCTTCCCTTGGGCTTTGTAGTAGGACTGAAAAAGAGAAAGTTGACATTCAGCACTTACATTACATAAAAGTAATCCAGACCTGGACTATCTTTTGTGATGAAAAGAAATTCACTATCTCCCTAAAAAAACCCCAAAACAACGGTAACAAAACAAAAACCCATTAAAATATGAAGTCCAGGGAGGAAAAACAATTTTTCATAATAGCTTGATATCCTATCCTGAGTTTTCATATCTGTCCCATACCACATCAATCAGCGCCTGAGATTTGCAAAGTCAGGTCTTCTGTAGTGACAGAAGCATTTAGAAAGGGAAGTATTTGTGACCTTTTCCTAGTCTTTGATTGGTAGGTTTCATTGTTTTTAAGGTTCATTAATAAGCACTGCCTTGAGCCTCCATGCAAACTGCTCATGTTTGGACAATAATGACAAGCATGTTGTACCATCTGGGTGCTCCATAAAAAGCGCTTCCCATTTGCAAACAAGCAATCAAGTGTGTAAGGAAGTGTGCTTTCCTAAAGAGAGGGAAGAAAACAAAATGAGGGAGGAAATTGGATAAGATACAATGACCTACTTACCGCTTTCATGAATTACAATAACCATTTAAAGTTACCCTCACCATGGTAAGGCTACTTCAGGGATGCTGCCTGCTTCCTAACTCCTGTGAAAAAGCTTCAGCTGGAGCTGTTAGATCCCACGGCTCTGTCTCCTACCCTGCCAGGCGTCAGGGCAATCATGTTGCTGCCAGTCACCTATTTTGTGCTCTCAGAGCCACTCATGCTTATCCTGCTGGCCTCAAAAGCTGCCTCTGTTCCTCAGAAATTTCTGGTTTTCAGTGTTAAGGGCAGCCAAGCTGGTGGACTTTGGCTCTCAAAGTATGATAAAAAGAACAGTCAGTGTCCACATCTCAAGGTCAGCCAGCAGTGCCTTCCTCTAAGCTCCTGGTTTCTCTCTCTCAGGTCCAAATCAGCATTCCAGCATTCTGAGCTTCGTTCTATCCTTCTCACCATCACTCCGGGCACATCTTTCTCAGCTGGCAACTTTTCCCTTTTAGTTCTACAAAAGCAACCAAACTACACTGCAGTTTTATTTTTTTGTCTTCTAATAGCACCTAATCAATACTCTGTTTGCAGGTTAGAGAATTAATCCAGTGGTGCCTTTTGCTTGCAGCACTGCACATCTCTCTCTCACTCATGTCCCCTCCTACACAGCTTTCTCCCTCAACATATTTCCATGACTTCCATCCCCTCCTAGCTTGATACACTGCTATTTAAAGCAAAGCTATTGAGGATTTGGTATTTAAACAATATTAGTGCACTCACCACATCCATGTATACAGAATATGCTTACTCTGCCATCTGCTTCCGCTTACACACACTCCTACTTCTGCCCTTGGGAAGATGAGAGAGCAAACATCTGACAGATGCTTAGTCACACTGCTTAATGTTTCTGGAAAACATTCAGGTGCTGAGTTTAGAAACAGGAGAAAGGCAGTGGAGAATTAAGACTAATTCCCAATAAATCTGTCAGAACTATCTATCTGGAAGAATTCTTGCAAAGATGAGATGTGGGAAGGAAATACTGTATCTTTCCCCCTTTTCACACCACTCAGTTACAACAGCATCATTGACAGTCAGTCTAGGTTTTATTCAAATCCAGAGTTACTGCATAATGAGATCTAAGACCTACTGTGTTTTTATATCTATTCCCATCTCTTCAGTATCTCAGCACCTTCTAGTATAACTCTAAGTGATATAATTAGCATCTGTCAAATGGGGCTCACTCTCCCCAGGAGGGAAAGATTGCCTGTGGATTTTCTTTTCTTCATCTGTGCCCAGTTCCATGTGTCTGTATTAGCCAAGATATTAAAAAAAGGAAGAAGGAAAAAAAAAAGGACTTTGCACTGGGTACAAAGAGGATAGAAGTGAGTGGTAAGTTCTTTGCCGGTTTGTAAAGCTGGTGCTCTGTCTGCTGTTGACATAACTCAGCAGAATCACGGCATCACAGAATGGGTAAGACTGGAAGAGACCACAGTAGGTCATCTGCTTGAACCTTATCCCAGAGCATGTGGCACAGGGCTGTATCCAGCTGGTTCTGGAATATCTCCAATGAGGGAGACTCCACACTTTCTCTGGGCAACCTGTTCCAGTGTTCAGTCACTACACAGGAAAAAAGTTCTTCCTCATGTTCAGGTGGAATTTTCTGGGTATTGATGTCTGCCCTGAACTCCTAAATTTAAACTTCATTTATTTTTATGCTAATCCTTCAATTACAGGGGCACATTACAACCATTAGATGACTTTTAGGATCTCAACAGAGCTTTCACAGATAAACCTGCATATGCTATAGATGGAAGGCTGAGGTTCCAAGGCACAGTATGAAACTCTTCAGCTCCTTACCTCTTAAGAAGACTTAGTAGGAGCAACAAGACTCTTTTTTGAGTCCAGGTAACCTTCCCAACCCTTCCTGGAAAGCTACTACCCTACTCTGGCTTTTATTTCTTCCTTTCTTCTTCTGGGGGAGGCTGGTTAGTTCCACAATATCCATTTACATCTTTGGGAGGAACACACAGCATGCATCTGAACTCACTCATAAAATACCTCAGGTTCATTCACATTCCTTTCTTCCTCAACATAAACTGTTCCCCTGGGACAGAAGAGTAGAGCCATCACTTACCAAGGAGTTCAGACTGCTATTCAGGTCTGCTGTGCCCTGATATATGAGCACTTTGTAAATAGTCACTTAGGTCTTGAATATTCAGCATGATGGATTTTGTTTAGTCTAGAAGAGGGTACAGTGAGGAAACACATAAGTATCCTCAAATGTGTAAAAAATGGCTGCAGAAAAGAAATTAATAAAGTGTTTTCCATGTCCACAGGGGCTAAGGCAAGCAGTAATGGGTTTAAATTGCAGTAAAGATTTAAGCTGGAAATTAGGGGAAAATTCCTAATGTAAGAATTGTTAAGGAAGCACAGAGAGGTTGCAGATATCCCATTTTGGGATTTTTTTTTAAAAATCCCTTAGACATATCTTTGTCAAAAAAACACCACTTAGGTAAAGTTGTGGTAGGCAAAAATCACCTGACTCTCAGTTCCCCTCTAGCCCTCTCATCTGTGCTTCTGTGGGCAGCTAGCAGTGAGTAAGGGCTAAATCTGATCTATGGAGGCACCTGAGTAGTGAGAAAATATTTGTCTTCAATGCAGATCATTGTCACCTGTGGCAATTAAATTCCATTTCTCACTCACATTTTCCTACCTGGAAGTGTCACTGCTTTTTTCATATTTGTCTCCCACATTATAATTTTTATCACACTTTATCTCACCTGTAGAACATTTATCTTTTGATGTTGTGTCATCATTTCCCTGCAAGTTCTGTGGGGCTTCTTTTTCATTTTCCAAGAGTTATTATGACATTTTACTCCTAAAAATGTTTCAAAAGGGTCCCATGAGCAAATGGTCTTTGCTTATAATGTTCTACTTGCAGTCCTGCCTACTCTTCAATGCATCTTTTAAAACTCAATCTGTCCTCAAAGATCTTATTTATTTTTCAAAACTATTCGAATTACATTCAGCTAGGATTTGATTAGCAGAAAGGTGAGATGACTTTGCTTTCTGTTCTAGGTAATAAGTAGTTGCTCTAACCTTGATTATCTCACCAACAGAACATAATGTGCTGATCAAAAGATTTTTGGGTTGACAACTTCTTCTGGGAATTTAAAGTACATGAATTTTAAGTGCTCCTACTCAGAAAGATTAAAGAAGGGACCAAATTACCTTCTTTTAGTTGTCCACAATCCTTTGGAGCTGCGGTTCAGAATACAAGAATCACAAATTCTTGAATTCACACCGCGTAGACCAGAGATATAGCTCTGCTCTTCTTATCATGCCTAGGTGCTCTTACCCTGTCTAGGTCCATCCTGTCATGAAGTGGAAGTTAGAAGTGAATTAAAAGAGTGTTCAAAGCCAATCTTTGGGGAGGTGCAAAGTGAGGTTAGAGAAAGGAGTTTTATCCCTATACAATAACTAAAGAGAAGGCATGCTGAATTTTGTATTTTGTCAATCTCACCAGAGACTGTAGTTACATATTTAAAAATAAAAATAAAAAAAATATGGTATCCAGCACATTTTATTTGAAACAAAGCTTGAGGTTTAGCAGAGATGAGTCTGACCAAAGAACCACAAAGACCTGGAAGTTGTAGTATGCATTCTTCCATTTTAGATTTTATTTTTGCAGTCTGAGATAAAATTTTGCAGAGTTGGAGAAAAAAAAAACAACAACAAAACCCAACAAACTTATGAAGGAATTGGCTGAAGATTTTCCCTGAATATGCTCACTAAGTAGTTGTATCCTCAGGGGTGTAAGGAAGACAGTGAGACCTCTGTGGGTATGATCCCAACTCATCGTGGGGGAGCAGTCTGGCCTGAAAAGTATCAACCAGTTTAGGTTTTTGGATTGTTCTCAGGAGCATTTTTGTTCTTTATGATGTGATCTCTCTTCAGGTAAGAGCTAGTTTCCTCCTCTTTATTGTTGTTGCTGGTGGTGTTTTTGTTTTTTTGTAAGACAAGATTCTTTCCAGTATTATACAAGTCCTCTCCCTGTACTGATATCTGGATAAGGCTGTTTGGCTGACTTGAAAGAACAGAGACGGAAAAGGGATGAAGCCATTCACTGCATTTAAGAGCAGATCTCAGGTTTCCTGTCTCACTTGGGAAAAATAGTTACTCCTTTTGCCAAATTTCCCCAAAACACAAATAGACAGGTACAATTTTTTTTTTCTATCTGTTTTCTTATGTCCATCTCACCCACACTGCTCGCTAGGATGTGCAAGTACAAAGAAGTTAATTTCGCAGCAGTCACGAGAGCAGATCCTAAAGGAAGGTTTCTCATGGGTGCATTTACGTGACTGAATGGATGGAATCACAGAATCATTCAACCTTTGACCATTCACCAACTTGTCAACCAAACCAACCATGTGCCACATCCAGTCGCTTCTTGAACACCTCCAGGGATAGTGACTCCACCACCTCCTTGGGCAGCCAAATCCAACATTAAAACACCCTCTCCATGAAGAAATTCTTCCAGATGTCTAACCTGAACCTTCCCTGGCACAGCTTGGGGCCATTCCCTGATGTCTTGTCACTTGTTTTCTGGAATCAGAGCCCGGTCCCCACTGTGCTACAACATCCCACTGGGGAGTTGCAGAGAACAATAAGGTCCTCCCCTCAGCCTCGTTTTCTCCAGGCTAAACAATCCCAGCCCCCCAGCCTGTCCTCACATGACTTACTCTCCTCTAGAACTTACTCTTCTCTAGGAAATAAGTTCTAGAGGAGGCTGGGTCACACATTCCTCCCAGAGAGAGGGTTTTGAGGGTTTTCCTGGCTCATATATCTATGTTAGTTTTATTTCTGGCACGTTTTTCTCACAGGAGCTGAAAACATGCCATCTTTTGAAAATTCTTTGGTGCAGTCCTGTGGCTTTAGGAGATACAACTTCCTATTAGAATCATAAAAATATGGAACCTTTAGCACTTAGGCCAATGGTTTTGGTGATTGGTGTTCTCAGCCTGGTATCTCTGAGGTTTACAACAAGGTTCCTCACCCTTTCCATCTTTTGTACTTTTCATCGAGGTGAAACCACAGAAAATCTTGGCCATAATTTGTAAATGTCACTTGTAAACTTCATTTGTAAATAAGCCATTTGTAGATGTCCACGTGCAATTTCTTTCTCAGTTTGTGCTTGGAAAGATCACACAATTAATTGGCAAAAAAGTGGAGAAGGTAGGTGTGAATGGCTGCAGAAGTGTTATTACAGCATAGTGAAAAGCAATAGTTCCATCAGAAAAAAATAGTTCCATCAGAAACAAAATTATAACTGCAAAAGTGAACTTCTGCAATAATGTCTCCACCAAATAAAACAAATAGGTGGTCAAATCTCTCTGGATACCTGGATGGGTACTCAGGGCATGGACTGATGGGAAATAGTTTAGCAATATTCTACTTAAAGTAAAAATAGCCAAAGACTTTGAAGTTATTGTTTGAGATATCTCCTCACTCCTGAGTGTGTGACATGACAGCTGGATGAGAGATAACCAGGTAACCTGAGGGTAATCACTTCAAAGGATTAAATGGTGAGAATTACTTGATTGACATAGCTGTTGAATCCAGTCTTTGGATTTTTATCTTTTTTTGTTTTCTTACCAGTTCCCAGGAAATCCTTTCCCATCATCCCTTGAGGTTTTGTGATTGTTTTTGTTTGTTTGGTTGGTTTTGGTTTTTTTAATTGTTTTTGTTTTTTTTAAAGAAACACCTGAAATAATTCTAAAGAGAAGTTTTTCTATTTGAATGTTAATTTTACACCATCTGTGTGATCATATTGAGATCCTCTGAAACAGAATACATTTGCTAAACATCATTATCTTGTTTTATATTTTTGCCTTAGTCCATGACCAGAATTTAAATGCAGAATACACAGGAGGAAACTTGGGTCTACTTTGCTCCCTGGAAACCACAGCAGCTAATGGTTTGGTCATTCACATCACAGGAGCAGGGCCAGCTGTTGAGCTTGCATTTCAGACTTCAGCTACTGTGAAAATTTTCATAGAAATAAACTCAGTTTCATATATGGTCTCTTAATATGTGTTCATATTAAATGCTTGAGGTGTAGGATATCCAGTGTTTCTCTCAGCTCCTTCACATGCAGGTAGCTGTATGTCAGTGTCTCAGTCTGGAGCTGTGTCACCACAGGTGTTGCAATCTTTTAGGTATCTCCAGTAAAATATGGGATAGTAAAGGAAATATTTCTTTGTCTCTTGTCTCTGCAAAAGACTTTTGAATTGCAGTAGCAGATTTTCTGTTAGACTTCATCACAACTTCTTATTTCTCATAACAAGGTTCAGGTTATTTATTTTTCTGGTGTGATTCATCCTCTGCAAGCTACATGCCATTTTTGCCCCCAAACTGTAAACTTTTGAGGGTCCCATATGTTTTGTGCTGTGCTGCAGGCAGAAGAAACACACACCAGTCTTGTTTTAGTATTTGGGCTGTGCTGGAATTTGTGGTGGGAAATCTGATCCTCGCAGTTAACCCTTTTTTTTACCAAGAATTCTTCTGACTGAGTTAAGTAAACCTGGAGTCTCAGATGATGAGGGCAAGGACTACATCTTCTTCTCCCACTGCCTCCAGAAAAAATGTTAACTCACCCACTTAGTAACATTGCATCAGAAGGAAAAAAAGAAATTTTTTTTCTCAGAAGAAATTAGGTTAAAACTTTACATGGGCTGTAGGTATTGCCTTAATGTAGCTAATAGTACCATTAAGGGTTTCCTATTCCTAAAAAAACAAACAAACAAAAAAACCCTTAAAAGAAAGCAACAACAATAAAAACCCTCAACCAACTGACCTACAAAACACACCAAAAAAACCCACACCAAACACAAAAAATCCCCAATCAAACAAAAAAACCCCACAACAAAACCAACCAAATAAATAAAAAAAAAGAAAAAAGAAAAAAACCACACACACAAAAACCCCAAAGCACCATAACAAAACACTAAAAAAACCCCCTGCTTTTGATTTTCTTTTTCTAACTATAATGTTGATTTGATTGAAACATTGCTACCTCGTGGTATGGAACATATACCTTCTCAAAAAGTTGAGTCTTTGTCTGATTATAGTTCTTTATCTGGCTAATTAATTTAGCTTCTATTATAATCCTTCTTTTAATCACTATCTTTTCAATTTTTTAATTTCTCTCAGATCATCTTCTTTCCACTTCTACCCTGATGCTTTAATTCCACTCATCTCAGAGCTCAGCAACTATTTGCTAAATCTTTACAAGAAGTTTGAACACAAAACTATTGACCTTGGACAAAGTGTACTGGAGTTTTCATTTATATGCAGTAGGGATGTTCTTTGTGGGAAGGCAGTGAGAGGAAGGAACCTCCAAAAGAAATATAAATCAATATCTTAAATTACTCAAATGTACTACAATATGGCACCAGTAGCTGTTACATATTTTTTCTCTCCTTTTGAGATTCAAATACATATGCTCAGCAATTACTGTTACATTTGCATAATAAGATTTTTTTTTCTGATTAGCATATCTTGGACTTCTGTTTGCATTTTTTAAGTGTGGTTACTTTTATTCTCTAATTTGTCCTTATTCTCCCTTCATGTTCTGTTGTACCTGCTCATGTTTTCCTTTACTCTTGTTCTGTTTTCCTGAGGGCTTGCTGTCTCCAAAGCTTTGTTTAGTATTTGGTTTTGTAGTTAACATCACACAGGAATGGCATACACAGGAAAGCAAGGCATATGACACATTAAAGTTTAATGAAAAAAATTATGAAACCATGTGACAAATGCCATGCTTTCACAGAGGCTAGCCAGTGATGCACTGCGAGATCCTACAAAACATGTAATATACTTTATAACAGATACTCGGCCTTTCATCCTCTTCCAAATTTGTGTGCTCTGAGGGAAATATCTTGTGGTTACCTCAGTTTTGTATATTTTATGAGATTTAAACACCCTAACTGGTACTAAAGTCATCACCAAAACAGGTTAGACCAGATTCTTGTCATTGCTTTGCCAGGTGAGATACTTTGATTAACCGTTCTCTTTACCTTCTTTAGAGGAGTTAGATCTAAGACAGTGGTTAGGTAGCTATTCAAATGTAAAAAAAACCCCTCCTCTTCAGTACAACCAAGCAGATTTTCAGCTGTGTAGAAGTCTTTAATACTTTTCTGCTGGTGACTTCCACTGCCCTTATTCATAGGATAGTCCCTGGGCTTATATGATAAATACAATAATACCCTTATTTATTATATTGTTTCTTATTTATGAGATAAATTTTGTTTATTTTTGTAAAATACTGAAAATACTTTGATATCAGTGTAAAGATATGTGTAATTTTATTACCATTGTTTCATTTATTCCAACCCTCAAAATTTAACAGATTCTTGGTGCTGCCTTGTAATGTCTTGAGATCTCAAATGAAACGGTGGCCAAGTCGAGTTGATCTTCCCGTTCATGGCTTTGCTCTGTGAATTCATTGATTTCTGTAATTAAATGAGTTGGAAGTAAATCCCAGCCCTTTGCTGCATGTAACTCATCAGAGCTGATGGCTGAATCTTAATAAGCTGTTTAGTGTGATCTTGTGCCAGAGCAGCTAGGTGCTAACAGTTTCCCTAGTGCTGCAATTCCATGTAGCAATCTGTGGTTGTAATTGACTCTGCCAGGACAAAAGAAAGAGGAGGTGGAATGGCATTAGATTAAAATGAAACAGTGCAGTGCAGAGTGCTTAGCTCAATGAATACAAAATTCTTCCCTTTCTGTGTGAGCTGAACTCGATGGTTACAATTTTCCTCCTTCTTTCAAGTAAATTGCAGCATTTCAGGCTCAGATACTTGTCTGAAGAAAGAGATCTGAGCATGTTCCTTGTTTGGAACATCAAAAACCCAAAAACAACCAGTCTGAAATGCAAACATTAACACACTTAATTACTGAGGATAATGGCAGTACCTGTGTTATATTCTCTATATTCTTCAGAGTGCTAATGCCAATGTTGTGTAGTCAACATGCTCTACAAGAATACAAGAATAATGGTATTGTGGTATGCCTTGAACTAAAAATAACAGAACCAAAACAAATAAAATCCAAAACCAAAATCCAACCCAAAGCAAACAAAACAAAACAAACAAACAAACAAAAAAAACACAAGCAAAGAAACTACCCAAGACATGATGCTGGTATAAAAAAGATAAACCAGAACCCAGCAAATGAAAGAGCAACATCCTGCAAAATGGTAAATTATGAAATAGATTATTATAAAAAAAAAAGAAAAAATTATGGGTCATATAAGGAAAAATGCTTAAGACATGCAATAATTCACAGAACTGAGGACTGTCTACTGCAGGTACTGCAGGTGCTCACTGTCATTTTATATAATATGTGCTCTTGGACAAAAATGTTCAAACTATTTTGAAATGCTCAGAAGAGGTTTCAGTTGTCTGTGGATGAAAATTATACTTTCCTTAGAACAAGAGCCCATCAGTTTGTCTGGTCCACTGACTCCTTGCTTCCTGAGGGCATGAAGTAAAACATTTCAACCTTCCAGAAGGAAATCAACCCAGAGCACTCTGTTGGGTTTGTGAGGACATTCAGCTGAGCCCCTCCTCCCACACCTGCGGTTTCTGCACTGCCTCTCCCCTTTGTCTGTGTGTACATCAAAAATAACCAGCTTTGAGCATGTTTCTCCACAGGCTTATATCAAGAAACATACGCTGCTTGTAGCTTCCAAATGGCAACCCTTTGAATGTGACTCTCAGCAAGCTCTAGCTAATGAAGTAACTGTATTGCATTGGCTGCAGGGGCAGAAGCTTCTCTCTTATCCCTCATGATACCATCCCACTCCCTACTTACCTCTCCCTTTGTTCTTTTTTTCTCTACTGAGTATCTTTCTGCCGCTGTTTTTTCTTGTCTGAAAACTTACAGCACCTACCAATATCTACAGGGAGCCTACAAGAAACCTGGGGAAGAACTTTTTACAGGGGCATGGAGCAATAAGGAAGAAATTCTGGGCTGTGAGGGTGGTGAAGCCCTAACACAGGTTGCCCAGAGAAGCTGTGGCTGCTCCACACCTGGAGTGCTCAAGGACAAACTGGAGGGGCTTGGGGTCACCTGGTCCAGTGGAAGATGTTCCTGCCCATGGCAGGGGGTTTGGAACCAGATCACCTTTAAGATCCATTCAAAGCCAGACCACTCCATGATTCAATGAATCCCTAAAGGCTTGAGAAGATTTTTCCAACTGGTATGTACCCTATCTGTGTTTTGCATTTGTTTAATTTTTTTCCCACTACTGCTGGAGTGATCATTGTGCCTGCAGCATGATAGAAACAGATGAAATAAAGCTGTGATTTTCTCATCCTTAAGTCACCCATTACTGACATGATTCAGCCTCAAGGTGTTCATGCACAAGTAAAAGTGCTCAAACACTGAAGGTAGATAAGACAGTAAAACCTCAAGTTAGTTTCGAATAAATCCCCTGCTAAGCAAACACATGACATAGATGAACAGGAACTACAAAGAGGAAGTTTAAGATGTTGTTTCCTCCTGTTTCACGCTGGACTTAGCAGCTAGAAGCCAATACAAACACTAAAGGAAAAATTGCCGTGATCTCCTGTACGTATACAAGATTTTCCTCAAAGTGACAAGACAGAAAATTATGAGATGTAAAGCAAAAATCCAGTGGTCATGCAGGGGAAAAATTATGTGGCAGGGAAATAAGTTTTAGTGCCTTCAAAGTTTTAACTGTTACAGAATTATAGTCACAGAATGGTTTGTGTTGGAAGGGACCTTGAAGACTACCTCGCTCCAGTCCCCCTGCCATGGACAGGGACACCTTCCACTAGACCAGGTTGCTCCAAACCCCAAACCTGGCCTTGGACATTCCTGGCATGGGTCAGCCACAGCTTCTCTGGGCAACCCGCTCCATATGTAGCTGAGTAATTTTTTCTTTTCCTTTCTTTTTTAAATGGAAATTTGTAAGCCCAAGATGATGATACGCATTGTAATTAATATCATCACATTGTGAATACATCCACACATTGCAGGAGGTTTCAAGGAGTTGGGGAGAGACTACAAAAGTCTTGCTGGCTTTCTAGGGATTATTTAATATTGTGTATAAGGTCTGGGTAAGATGTAAAATTTTACTGTTGAACTATGTCAATGCCAAGTTATGGCAAAAATTTTGAGCTTGACAGCTATTAGGCAAATGTAGCTTGTTTCCACACAGGCAAATTCTTCTCCCTACATGAAGATATAAAAAGATTGTCAAACCAAGAATAAGAAAGAAGGATACTATTAAAATAAAATTTAGGATATTAGTAAATAGGGGTAAATAAAAGTAAATGAGCAAAATATGGAAGGAAAAAAAAAGAAACTTTCTAAGGAGCCTGAGCTAGAAGGTTTATTGAAGAGACTACACTGATAAAACTGGCATTTTGGGCATGTGGTTATGGTTTGTCTGAGTGGCATATTGGACTGTTATGGGAACAAAAGGTAAAAAGTTGGTAGATGGTTTGTGAGTGACACCTCAGGGAACTTCCCTGCCTCTGTGATCTGATTGAACTTAAAAGAGGCTTTTGGTAAAGATGGGTTTTAGGCCATGGAGTAGAGCTAGAAAACAAGAGGAGAATTTTCTTAAAAACACAGGTAATATTGAGTTACACAGTATTGAATATAAGAGGCAAAGGCTAAAGGTTTCTATTATGAATAGAAAAATTGCTTCCAAAATCTTAGACTATAATTGGCAAAGGCACTTCTGTGTGAAAAAAAAAAAGCGACAAAACTTTTCTGTTTCAGATAGAAATCGACATTAAGGGTGGGTTTTTTTTGTAAGGACTTTAAGTGGGAAAACAAACGCTGAATAGTATTTAATACTATTTCTTTCTAATAGGCTATTAGTCCAAATCAAAAAGAAATTATGAATACAATAGACAAGGACTTTAATTGGATGGGCAAATAAATTAACAGTAATTAACTAAGGGTTTTAAGTGTTATATTTAGGCAAAGAGTCAAAATTCATCTATGAAAGAAGTCAATAATTATGCTAAAACTCTATTGCACTCCTAGTTCTGTGGTAAAGAACGAAATAAATAGAAATGAAAGATAACAAATGGCAACAAGGAAGCAAAATGGAAAACAGTCATAGCTTCCAAGTTATATTGATTTTTGAACTGCAGAAAATGGGTTAGGTAATTTAAAACACCGCAGGAAAAAATTTCAGTGCATACTGGTAAAGTAACTCAGAAAGACTTTAAAGTAGTCTTGGGACTTGCCACCATATCTAACCTTTAAAAAATGTAAGAAATAAAATTCTTAATTCTTGCTGAACTCTTTAGTACCCATATCTATTCTGTAATTAAAAATCTGTAAGATTTTACACTCTCTCATATAAGTTTGATGAAACACATTAAACTCCTCTACTGAGGTGAGAATATTATCGTAGAGAAGTCTTTAGGTTGGAAAAGAACTTAGATAGTCCAGCTGTTATCCCAGCACTTTCAAGCCCACCACTAACCCACGTTCTCAAGTGCCACATATGCAAGACCTATACCTGCAGGAATGGTGACTCCACCACTGCCCTGGACAGCCTCTTCCAGTCCTTCACAACCCTTTTTGGTGAAGAATTTCTTTCATAATTTCCACGTGGTCTTTGGTCCTTCCAATTTCCTCCCCAAACAACTTCACCAGATCCCTGCAGTCCTCCTCTGTTGCCTGCCCCTTCTTCCAGAGGTGATACACTCCCTTTTTTCCGGAGTTCTAACCAGAACTGTCTATTCAGACAGGCAAATCTCCTTCTCCACTTGACAATCTTTTGGCACACAGAGACGACCTGATCCTGTATCTTTAAGATTTCTTTCTTGAAGAATATCCAGCTTTCCTGGACTCCTTTGCCCCTCAGGACTGCTTCCCAAAGAACTCTCTCAACCATATCCTAAACAGGCCAAAGTCTGCCCTCCAGAAGTCCAAGGTGGCAATTTTGCTGACCTCTTTCCTTACTTCTCTGAGAACTGAAAGCTATAATTTTGTTAGCACTGAGCCCAAGATAGTTAGTTGGGAGGACTATATGACCTAGGATATTTATCTGAAAAAACAAACAAAACCAAACCAAACAAAACAAAAAAAAAGAGAGAGACAAAACCCCTTATCTTTAGAAATTCTAAAAGGTCTGGACAAACTCCTTGGCCTGTTGATGCAACAGTTTATTTAAAATTTTTTGTAACATTGGGGATATTGCATGTATTAAAATGCTAAACATCATGATTATATGGAAAAAAATCATCAGGACTGATTTCCCAAGAAAGCATCAAAATGGCTCTGTGGGCAGTGTGGAAACCTCTCATGGCCAGCCTCTTACACCCACAAATAGTCTGTATGGAACCAAATGCAGTTACTTGTGACATGACCTTGTTCTTATTTCTCCTTTTTTTTTACAGTTTTATCTTTATGTGGAGCTATAGACTGTTGCACCAGGTTGTGAGGCAGAAGGAAACAGATAGGGAATCATTAAAATATTATCTAAAATGCAAAATGCAGAAGTCAAGAAACTCATAGATTTTTAAAACAAGGATATGATTTCCCTTTTGATTTGGAAGACTGTTTCTCTACCTCTGAACTTACACCTTTACAACATCTTAGGAGGGTTATGGAAATATAATTATTACATGGAAAGTGGGCTAGGAAGGTAAGATAATGGAACCCCCCAAATTTTATTAAACTGTGTGAGAAACCCACTTATCTGATCTAGAAAATTAAATATGATTTATAATATAATGCATCAGAAAAATCAATAACAGAATATGTTAACATAAAATAAAAATTGTAGCAAGTTAATGTAGATTTTTGAATAACAGTATTGACTGAAGATTCTAATCAGCAAAATGCATGAAGGTTAATCCAGAGCATGCTTAGGAATAAATGAATTCAATTTGAATGTATCACTAAAATTATTTTTTGATCTAATGGAGTGATAATTGAATTCTTTTTCTAATCTGAAGCAGGGGAGATAGTAGCACCACAACATAATTACTTGTCTGGTTAAATACATCGTCCTTTTTTTTGTGGAAATAATTTGCTTTCAGATTCATGCTGGGAAGCTACCAGCTCCTCTTTATCATAATATAATTTAACAAAATGTAGCATTCCTTCTTCATCAAATTAAACCAATTTGTAAAATTGAAGAGTCTTTGGATCTCAGCTCTTCAATCATCCTCCATTGTTACACTCAGATGAAATAACAAGGCATTAAAAATAAAACCTTCAAAAAGGGACTGACTATTTTTTCTTATAAGTAGGACTTTAAGGAGAAGAAAATAGGGAGAAGATGTCCTTCAAGATGGAAATGACTCGAAGGATTTATGAGAGGTACACGGACTAAAACCTTGAATTACTGGATCTCTGTTACAGACTCCTCAGGAATGCCTGAAGCCAGACCAGCTTACTCCAGCAGAATCATGGAAACATGCAATCATTAAGGGTGGAAAAATACCTTTAAGGTAATCGAGTCCATCTGTTAAAACCATATCCCAAAGTGCCACACGTGCCTTTTGAAGGGGATGGTGACTCCACCACTGCCCTGGGCAGCCTATGCCAAGGCTTGACAACCCTTTTGGGGAAGTCATTTTTCCTAATATCCAATCTAATCCTCCCCTGGTGCAGCTTGAGGCCATGTCCTCTCATCCTGCAAAGCCTCAGTACCTCTAAGTATCAGAGATATTGAGCACATTCCCCTCAAATGCCTCCTCATGCATCAGAGCAGGGTAATCGATTCTGGGACTTGTTTTGGTTTTGCTGCTGTTTGCAGCAAGTCCTGATTTGAAGACAGGTATGTACTTACTCAATAAGTCACTAGCACCTATTCTCTCACATCTGTTACTACTGGAAAACAATAGGGTTGCTTGTTTATTTTGAAAGATTCCTGCTGTATCTCAGCCTCAGAATTATTGGCCATATAGTGGCATTTAGAAGTTGAGAACTTCTCATGCTCCACATAGTTTTAATCCCTCGGTAGTTATTGTTATCTCACAGGCTTTGATTTGAGAGCTGATCTTTATTCAATACACCTCACTGAATAAGGTAGATGCAGGTGACCTGTATCAGAGAATTAGAGAATCATAGAATGGTTTGGGTTGAGAGGGACCTTAAAGACCATCTCACTCATGTCGTGGTAGAACTCTTTCCACTTCCCCTTCTACAGCTTGCTCCAGTTCGCATCCAATCTTGAACACTTCCAGGGATTGGGCTGCCACAGTTTCTCTGGGCAGCCTGTGCCAGTGTCTCACCAATGTTTTCCTCTAATATGTTCTTAATTAGCTTTTCTCTTAATTAGATTCTGTTCTAGGGAGATCAGTTGCACTTGTTATTTCAGGAGACTGTGGTGACTAGATTGGTTTTATCTAATAGTGCAGCCCAGTAAGAGCAGAACTACAGAGCAAAACAGTTGGTGTTGAGGACCTGGTGTGCTTACTTTGTTGTTTAGAGGGTTTTGCTCCAAAATATGTCTAATACTCATCAACATTTTATTGTTGTACATCAGTTTGGTGCATCAGTGACACTACAGACCATTTTCTAGTGTGATTTCGCTTGAAAGGAACCCTGTACACACATCCTGGGTGACTGCCCTGTGCCCAAACCTGAGGTGGTTGCCTAAGTGTGGTGAGTGGAACCAGCTGAGATATTGCCTTGCAAAAAGATTGTTTTGATCTGAAGTGAAACTTTCTTTCATAAATCATTTCGGTTCCATACTTATGGGAAAATCTAGGATGTTCACAAAAAGAAAATTGCCCTGTTAGAAAGACTGGCCTCTGGGACCTGCTTTGTTTGGAGGAGCTGCACCCAGCCTTCCACGTGTTTTCTGTCCCTACATGTCACAGAAAAGTTGGGCAGCTCTTTACTCGTATGTTTTTCAGGCATGCCACATTCCTTGTTGCTTTCAAGTCCTTATCTACAAGTAATATATATTGGGGAAAGCATCCTTTTCTTTCCTTTCATCTTTTTCTTTCTTTTCAAAGTTAAAGTTCCTCTATCTGGATCAATTGTTTCTGGGACAAAGTGATCCACAGTGTGGAAGGCATCCCCAGGAACTTTCTAGGATGGTCTGGTCTCACTCCTGTATCCTGACAATATTTTTTAAAATTCAGATCCAAATCTGAACTCTATCACTCCTCAGTAAACATTGAACTTGCAGAATTTAGAGGAAGACCAGGAGCAAACTCTAACATTATGCTGGATGCATCAGGGTCAATCAGGTTCCAGCCACCTTCAAGAACAAACCCCTACACCATAATCCTTCCCTGTGCATTTGTCTATGACACTAATTCTCCCATTAGTGTTGTACCAAAATCTGGGAATTCAACCTGGATGCTATCCAGCTGGGGAAAGGGTGGAAATAATATTGCTATATTACTAAGTAGCTGAGCCACAGGTAATTAAGTAAATTATAAAAGTAACAAGAATCCTTTAGCACCTGAAATTCATTATAGTAAGAAAAGCAACTCCTATTCTCTTTGAGGACTCCCTTTTAATTCAATTTTTCCATGAAAAAATAATAAATAAATAAAAACTCCAAACCCAATGAATAAATAAATTCTGATAAAACCTTCAGTTTTAATTGAGGACCCATATTAACTTGCATATTAACCTAAATAAAATTATCATTCAGCCAAAGAGTTTACAGCTGCAGAGGTCAATATACATCTGCTTTTCACCATTTCTTCATGATGTCTGGGCAGATTTGAAGGGAAGGAGGTAGAAATACTGTAACTGTAAATGCAACACTCAGAACAACTGGTCTGTTCATCTACAAAGGCAGTTAGAGGCAAATGAAAATTTATAAATTTAAAGGATGGAAATTCTAGCTAGACATTTTATTGCTAGAAGTAATTACCTTTCATCTCTGTTTCCCCCACCTCCACCAGTCTGTGCTCACTGTCTAAAATAGATTGATGGAATGGTTAAGAATTCTCTCTGAGCTCCAGTGAGATTATATCAATTATTTAGAAGTGCTAAAATTTTGGCAGGGACATAATCCACCTTCTCACTTTGAAGACAATCTGAAGATTAATACAAACATGCATTAAGGGAAGAAATCTAGGCAGGGTAAAGCTAGTGTGACAAAATGAACACTTGTACTCCACTATTGCAGCATGAGGAGAAGGGAATTAGCTGTCAGATGATAAACAGGATGAATTGCCTGCTTGTCATATCAAAAGCTTTTAGCTTTAATCTGAAGATAATGGATATATTGCAAGTTATTCAGTGATAAAGTTGAATTTTGGGAAATTTAAAATGAAGTGTCCTGCCCTTTGATAAAAGAATTACTGGATACCTACTAATATTTTAAGCTGTTTATTTGCTATAAACTGTGCAGTCCAGGAACATATCCCAGAAATCTATAAGTGGGAGGGTGTAATTTTGGCCTGATTATGAGTCTTTATAAAACACCGTGTATAAAAACACACAAAAAATATTAATTGGTGTGATATTTGCAATAACATATGCTAGATAGTAAAGACAAAGATAAACTTATCTTGAGACACATTACAAATATGTCCAACACCAGGAAATTGGGGCATAAATACATGATCCCTGCAAAAACAGCTGTTGAGATTTAAGACTGTTGTTGACCACCATTAGTTTATTGCTATCTCCCTATAGCTGAGTCACAGTAACAGATCAAAAGATTGCTTCTAATCAATTTCAGTGTGGTCAGTCCGCTTAATAGACCTTTAAATCAGGGAGGCTGCTGATTTAAACCAGTCTGTCTGACATTCCACTGAAGCAGAGTAAGGATATTTGTAATCGCGTTACCGCACTCCAGCTCCGGGAGTGGTAACAGCTTCAGAGCAATAATGAGCAAACCAGACAAAAAACTGCATAAGCTGCTTTACCTTGATTTGCAACAACAGGAATTTCTGTGTCCATCCTTGGGTCAGTCACTAAAAATCAAATGCGAAAGGATATTTCTGCACATAAGTTTAATTACTGACAAATTATCATAGTCTGGAAAGCAAATCTGGGCCTCTCCAGGTTGTCATATGCACAGTCATGCAGGTGAGACTAACATCAATAGTCAATGATTGACTTTAACATTTGCCTCAGTATATATCTTTACTTTTTATGTATTTATTTATTTTTATTTTCTTTTTTTTCTGTAGTTTTGGCGAACCTCAATGTCAGGGATATCAAGCTGTGTTGGAGGAACCTGCCTCCTACTGTTGCCCTTATAACAGTCTCAATTTTCATCCTTTTCAGGACAAAGTGGTACAGATTATGAGGTTCAAGTACCTTCTACTGCTCCCAAGACTACTTTTCATTGAAAGGAGACTTAGGAAGCTGTAGTGTTTATGGTGATAGCTATTAACCAGTGGCATGTCTTGTGTAAGTAATAACAATTATTATGCAAGTCTTAGATGTCATCAAAGTACCAAATGTAAACAGAAAATGTGAAATAATGTGTTGTTTTGGGTTTTTTATTTTCTTTTAAATGCTATTTAAAAAAAAATCTATCTGGTTTTTGCCAAAAGTGAATCTCACCAGGCTTGCTGGATACTCCTTGTGTATTTTTACACTTCCTTCTTCCTTTTCACAATCCCATGTCATTTGCTCCTGAAACATCCATGTGCTTTTTTTCTCCATTAGTACTTCTTTTGTCCTTCACAAATATATGCATGTAGTAGATGAAATGCTTCAATAACACCTTTGTTTGATTTTCAGAGACAGCAGAATTAGAAGGCATATCACGCTTCGTACACATCTCTCTGTAATACTGTACTGGCCACATGTACCCCACTGGGACTTGAGCAAGAGAGCTTGCAAATCTTCCATCAGAACTAGGCTGAAACACTGTTTTGCTATAAATTACAAGGCTTCTGTGGCTGGGCTTAGCTTCTGACAGAAAAACATTGAAATTTGATTTTGGAATTTGAATCTAACTGACAAAAAAGTGCCCTCAATGAATTTTTTGAAAAATAAATATTACAAATATTTTATATATTATATAAAATATTCTAGCTAACAGGCTATATACATGTCTACTAAAGAAAAGGGGAGCTGACCACTGAGTCTTCTGGTGCCCTGAGTGATTAACTGAGCTGTGAGCACAGCAGCACTGTTGACTTTTCAAATCCAAAGACAAAGGTTGAGCTATAATATTCCATAAGTGAGATGCAGATATCCTTCTTCTGTCTTAATATATTAAAATAATTTGAATTCTAACATCATTTATTTAATTGTTGTCTCCCCTTTTGTAGGTGGACTACTGTGCATTCTTTCAAAGAAAGTATTATATTTGAAGGGATTTTTTTGTCAGTAGTTCATCAATTACTTGAAGCCAGAACATGTTTGTCAATAGTCTTTTCAACCAATATGTTGATTAAGGTGACAGAAACAATCTGGTTTGAAAAACTCTTAAAGAAAATTTATATGTTGAAATGAAACATAATTTATCTTTTCAATTAAACACTTTGAAAAGTTGAAAGAAAAATCTATCATAGCTTCAAATTATTTCCTATGAGTTTTCTTCTATTTTTTCTCAGTCACCTGATTTTGATTTTATTGTTCAAGTGGATAAAATTACTCCCTTAAAATATTAATCTTCTGGATTGTTTGTAGAATATTCTGGAAATTGTTGTCATAAATAAAATCTGTAATAATTTAATTAAAAAATTTTTAGTTATGTACCTCATATTAAAAACCTTTTTTTTCCTCCAGCAAACTTTTTTTCCCTCAAGGGTTATATTTCTCCATCCTTGATAATTTTTCCCTTTTCTAAAAATCATTTCTTTAAAATGTATGAAGCAGATGGCAAGATTGTTGTTATTTGTTTCTTGCTCATAAATTAGATAAACATTTAGAAACAAGTCTTCCTTTCTTGTTTTTTTTTAACATTTTAAACTTGTCAGTCAAGATGGGCATCTCAAGAATCAAACCTGTAACTCCCAAACCTAGCTCATACTCCCCCAAAATTTACACTGAGATCATCTTGCCTACTTGGGATCAATATATAGGACTCCTGACTCTCTGAAACAAGAACTGAGATAGAACCATAGTAGAGAGTAGCAGATTAAACAGCATATGGGTTCCTTCACTGAGGAGTAAAGCAGTTGTATCACTGAAAAGAACAACAGGTGATCCAACAGAGACTAACTGCAGGAAATGCCAAAATAATGCTGGGGAAAAAA
>VYXB01002800.1:303320-316641 GCA_013397135.1 Pachyramphus minor
CAGATGGAAAAAAAAAAAAAAGAAAAGAAATAGAAGTAAAAATGCAATGGTATGATTAGATTCCAAATTTCTGTTCTGACAGCTGTTATGGGATATACTTAGATTTTCCTCATATGATATATTACTTGTATTTACCATTATCATCTCCTGGATTATTTGCATGAATAAGAACTTATTTCAATGTGAATTTCATTAATGATTTTAGACTGTTGGCTTGTGACTTTGTATCTGGATATATACTATTGCAATCATCTCATCTTTGGCCATGTTATCTAATGATCTGTTGCAATTGAAAGCTTGATACAGTTCTGCTTCACTGAATGTCTGTCTGCTAATTCATAGATGTGGCATAAAGCTAGATACAGGATAATGTAAATAGGATAATGGTTAGACAAAAATGCAGACATTAATAATATTCACAGATTACAAAAGTACCTACAGAAGATTTTCCTGTCAAAACTATGTCTTTACATATGGCATTACTCTATACAATAATTGCCTCAACACAAAAATCGTGTTTGTTTTTCTTTTACTGTGTTTGTGATGGTTTTAAAGTTATTAGATTTTCTTAAGGAAGAGGGGAGAGATTAAAAGAAAGTCCTGAGGCTGAAAATGAGCTGTTTGTTGGTCATTTTGCTTTACACATCTAGTTAAAAAAGTTCTTATTGTATAAAAATTATAGAGCAACTCATTGTGAAATTCGACAAATATTATTTAACGATGGCACTTGAGATCAAATTAGAACTCCTGGATTTAAACTTTTCTCAGAGGACTCCCAGGAATTTGTTGATTGTGTCTATCAGGAATTACTCAGGAGAGCAGAGAAGCAGATCAACAACTTTGCACAACCTTTAGTATATGATGGGCTCTGACTGACTTTTACACAATGGAAATATTTCAAAGACCCATGAGTTATTTGCAAAACTATGACTCTTCTGCTTTGTTGAGGTTCAAAATAATTCAGAGATATAACTATGAACACCACTTCAGGCATGTAATACTTCAAAACAGAAGACCAGAGACGCCAGTCCTACTTGTGCTTCTGATGGGCTTTGTGATGTGAAAGAGACTTAAAATTACCAATCTTTTTTTTTTTTTCCTCACCTATTGAAATTGAAAGCTGTATCAAAAGAGGTGTTTATCTGCAGCATGCATGTACAATCAGACCGAGACTTCAACTGGCACCTACACATGGTTCCTTCATTCAATCAGAATGTTAAAAAAATATGATGCTAGTGCTGTGTGTATACAGCTAAAGATTCAATGTAACCACTGCTCAGATCTGCCACCAAACATTTTTTAGTAAAATTGGGAAAACACCCATGTATTTCCCCAAATAGAAAAGTACTAAATAGTTAATAATAAGAAGAAGAACAAAGACTTGCAATTTTCCGGACTTCCAAAGCTTGAAAGGATGAGTGGAAGAAAATAAGGCATTAAAAATGGTAACTGCTTGTATCTCTTTTAGGTTGACATTAGTCTGACAACTGCAGCAGTATCCTCCATCAGCAGAGAAATTAGACCTCATACGTGCCCTCTCAAACTTGATGCGCATTAGATTCACTAACACTGGAATGGATTGCTGTAGATTTTTATGGGAATGGTGGGAAGAGAAAAATACTTGAGATTAGGTCATAAATCACATGTTCATCCAAACTGGTATTCCCTTGTTAGGGTGCAGGTCAACTGTATCTTTATAACTGTATGTTATCTGCTCTGTCAGCTAATTCAATTCCAGACTTAATTTGAATGAAAGAGTCTTCGAATGTTTTCTTTGTATCATGCTGGCCATATTCACTCATCTCATTGTGACACAAGTGTGGTGGTGGGAGAGGAGAAGAGGGCAATATATCATCCTTCAATTTAAGTTTTTAAATGAACTGAGTTTGCCTTACCCATATTAAGCTGATATTAAGGGATTGTGGAGCTTTGCTCATGTTTCTAAAGAAATTACTCTATTTGAGAGCTGGAGACAGGACAAGGAAACAAATAGTACATTTTCATATAAATTGCTTCTCTTATGTTCATTTCTATGAACTACTCGAAGAGAAGGAGGAGGACTGCTTGTCTACTTAGCTGTTGGACAAGCAGTTTGAAGAAGTTCCAGTTTTGAAGAAGTTTGTAGAGCAAGACCTCTAGCTGTCATTTTGTCTCATCAGGTTGCAGGGTAAGGGAAAGCCTGCAAACCCATCAGTTCCAGTTTAAATCCTCACAGGTTTTAGTTTAGGTCATGAGTGGATAAAAAATACGTAATCACAAAAGCAATTAGAACTTTTTTTTTTTTTTGAAAATTGCAGCTAAACTGCATTTTATAAACTTCTTTTGGTCACAGAACATGAAACAGGAGATCTTAGAAAGACTTCTGAAATTCCCTTCTTGGAGCTCATTTCCCCATGCACTGCAGCAAACATTTATTAGGTCGTTTGGGAGCGCATCATGACTTCTAGGAGTCCTGGACAGAAATTGTAGTTATCCTTTAGCCCTTATTTTTTTTTAGATTTGAGACATCCAGTCTAACTCAATGTTTACAGTGCGAGCTTACTGTTCTGTTAGTTCTGAACTTTTTACCTGAAATTTTTAGCTGTAGCAAGGAAAAAGTGTAACAGAAATCATGTTATTCACTAAGACTAGTTAGAGAGTTTTATGTTTGAAGGTGAGTGCCTGAGCTCATACATCTGTACAGCTCAGAAAGCTTCTGCCTCAAAATACCTTTCTTCCCTTTAAAATCCAAATAGTTAAATTATGATAGTTATATTTAAGGCTCCAATTTCCTGGAAGGGTAGACTCAATCTTTTGATGGCTGCCTAATTAGTATGCTTTAAATTTAGATGGCTTGAATTAATTGCAGCAAGAATTTCTTGAGAGAATTGGTGTTAAAATGAAGTGCACTAAATTGTGAGGTTTTCAGGCGAATGCTGGGGGTGTTTCACCAAGCCCTTCACACATCTCTGTGACAGAAGGAGTGTAATGTATTATTTTCTTATTAATTTCCAATTTAAGAAAGTCTTATGAATAATATTACTGTGGAACAAAAATAGCTAACTATAGCGGAAGATTCAGAAGACTTTTTTTTTTCTTGCTCCTTTCTGTTGCTGCCAGCTACCAAATGCAAAGGAAATGCTGTAGTGTAGGCTTCTTTTTCCTGGACAGTGCAATGGTAATTGAAGTTGCCCCCAGCTGGCTGGGAGAGAAATCGTCCCTGGAAAGCAGGTTCATCCTACCTGCAGAAGAAATCTCAGAGAGAAGTTTGACCAGTCTTCACAGCGTCTACTGCTAATGAACTGCAGAGATATTATGGAAATTGAATCAGAATTTAGGACTGAATAAAATGTTCTGAGCAGATATTTATATTTTCACTGCTGATAGGAGAAGAAGCTTAGGGCATCCACATGCTTTAAGAGGCATTGGAAGTGAAGTGTGGTGAGTCCAGTGGCATATATTTACCACAGACTACATTTCCCCAGAGACACAGTGCACGCCAAAGAGCACTTCAAGCACTGGGAACTGGAGCCCTGAGTTTGTTCCTTAAAGACAGATGCTTTGGGAAAGGAGATCCATCTTATAACTTTCAGCATTTATCATAACTACTGCCCTATTGAAAGTCAGCTTTTAAAAAGTCCTTCCTTCCTGGAATTAGGATAAGGGTTGTGAGGGTGCTGGGCTATAGAACATGGGATGGAGAGGTGGAAACTGAGGGGAAAAAATGGAGAGATCAAGCAAAAGAAGACTGAAAACCTGCTGAAGTGAAAGAAAAAAAAAAAAAAAAGATTAAAAAATTCTTATGCCAAGTCTCTAATATACCCAGGGTTACCCCTGTAGGCAGCTGCTCTATAAATAAAATATAACTATTAAAATGACAATCTTGTGGGTTTTGAAGGCAGATGAGTCAAAAAGGTTTCATCTTCTGTCTGACTCGGCAGCAGCCACACTGAGCTTATCTAAGACCTGGAGGTCACTCTTTGCATTTTTTGCATGCTGCAGAATTATTGAAAAGCTTTAGTGGCCATATCAGCATTTCGGTCTTTAAGAGAACATTAAGAATATCAGCAGAGTAGCCAGGGTCTAACTTGTCCAGAAAGAAACAAATTGGTTCTTTAGTAATTCATTATCTGATTTATAATACATGGTAAAAGGACAGGAACTCCAGGAAGATGCTGGAACTTCCCAGCATCACAGCCTATGTCTACCATCACTGGGAGTAATGAAGGACAATAAAACAAATCATACTGTAAATAATAAATAACCTCTTCATCGTATATTTAAAAACAGAAAGCATGAAAGGGAAAAGTCCCAACAACTGAGAAGCTTTAATAGCTCTTAGTGCTTATGGCACCAGTTGTTGGTTTGTGTTGGAAGGAGCCCAGTTACTATAGATTTGTTCATAGAAACAAACAACACAATATAAGGGAAAAAAAAAGAAAAGAAAAATTACGAGAAAAGACAATTGTCCAAACAACAGACTAAAGGGTAAGATAATAAAACATTCATTTGATGAGGGACAGTGATTCATAGCATGTGGGAAGCTCAAGGGAACGCAAGGGCACAGAGGAAGGAAAACTCAAGCAAACAGTCAGAGGGAGAAGAAAAAGTAAAGTAGAAATGTTTTTGCAGCTGGTGCACAAAACTAAGGTTCCAGCTGCTTGTCACCATGGAAGATCTGTCCTTTTTCACAGGAAAGAATTTATTCTCTAGGTGTTTTTCACAAGTGTGGGTAGGGTAAGGAAATATACGTGCAAAGCTAAATTGCCCTGGGATTTTTCAGCATGGAAAACTACTCTGTTATTCTCTTTCTGCCCCTCTTTCCTTCTTGTATCAGTATAACTGTGATGGTAAAATATCTAGCATGCTCTATTCCACAGGGCTTCTCTTCATTGAGTGGGTAAATGCTGTATTTTACAAAGAGACCTTGGATATCTTGGGTCAGAAGGAGAGTTTTCAGCAACTATATAGACCAAGGTTTCAGATCATGTAGCCCATACATGAGTTTCCCAGTTGATACCATTTTCTGCTCTGTGGGTTTAGTAACCTTTGTATGTTTAGTTTCAAGTCAGTTTAGCTTCAAGCTTTTGGTTCCACAAGCTTGTCCTGCAGAAGATAGAGTAGAACCACAGAATCACAGAACAGTTGGTATTGAAAGGGACCTGTGGAGATCATCTGGTCCAGTTCTTCTGCTACAGCAGGTTCACCCCGGGGGAGATTGTACAGGATTATGTCTAGGTAGGTTTGGAATAGCTACAGAGAGGGAGACAAAGATGTGTTGCCCAGAGAAGCTGTGGCTGCCCCATCTCTGAAAGTGCTCAGGGACAGGTTGGATGGGGCTTGGAGCAACCTGGTCTAGTGGAAGGGCCCCCTGCCCATGGCAGGGGATGGAACAAGATGGTCTTTAAGGTCACTTCCAACCCGAAACCTTCTTTGGTTCTGAGAAATGCAGGGTCCTGGTCAGGTAAATCCAGAAAATTTTTGCAGTGGCAGTTTAAAATATTATTGCCTTCAGCTGTCCTTTGCATGACTCCAGCAGGGATAATGCCACTTCAGCAGAGCAAATCACGTCATCATTTCACCCGGCAACAAACTTTATTCCATTAATCAGAAAAAGCCTCTTGAGAGTAAGATGCAAGACAGGAGAGCTGATGGGATACGCTCATATTCTGATCCAAGACTCTGATAGACATCATGATTATGAAGGTAATAACAGTTTAATCAGTATAAAAAGATTTTCACGGATTTTGTTTAGATATCACAACAATCTCCTTTTTGGAAACTCATCATCAGTTGTTTTGCCAGACGTAAGAGGAAACAGGTAGATTTATCAGGTAGGTTTTTAAAGTTACTTTGAAATCCAGAAGACCTCTACTTCAAGTTGAATCCATGTGAGTGACACACCTTTGAAAATGTTGACATTTTCGAATTATGCATTTCTATTGTCCTGGTTTTAAAGTACCCATTCAGAACAAATGAAACATCTTAACCGTGTTTGCAATCTCCTGCTCCCCCTTCCTAACCCAAGAAACTCTGGGGACTAGCAAAATGGTCATTATTTTTTCATGATACTTTCCTTTCTGCCTAATTAGCAGTCTTAGTACGAAGTGGTTCTGTACTTCACTGAAGGAAATAATATATCAGTTCCTGTTTAATTACAACTGAAATACTGCCACACACAGCATTGTAAGATTCAGTCTCAATGGAATAAAAAGGGATCAGATGTAAGATTCTCACTGGGGTCTATTTATTAGCCTTGGCTCAGCAGTATCTCAAAGGGCTCATCACTCAATGAGTTTATCAACTCTGTGCTGGAGTTTGCATAAGGCTTAGCATAAAATGTGGTATGGTGATGACAATTGCCATTTCCAAATGACCAACAATATCATACAGGCTACAATGAGTCATCATTTAATGTGGAACAGCTCCCTGTTATTTTCCAACTCACATAAAGTGATGTATAAAACTTCTCTTGTACTGAGTATTCAAATGGAAAAGCAAGTCTTTGACAAAATGTAAGCACATAGCAAACCAGGATTGTCTTAAGCAAACCTATTTTCAGACTGTGGTGTTCTTCCTTATTCCTGTCATCTTTATCTCTGTGACAGGCTCTGTCTGTCTAGGTGGAAGAAAGATGGTGGTGCCAGAATATCTGGGCTGGGAGCCTGACCTTTGATTGTGGAGTCAGGTGCAAATCTTACAGTCTCTTCAGTGGTGCTCTGAGAGCCACCCAGCCCACATGAGAGCAGACAGATGTACCTGGGCACTTAAAACCAGCTTTTGTGACCCTGTATGAGCTGCCTGCATTGGCTAAAGTATGATTTCTGGTAGCAAACTCACATGTAGATATCCAGGTATTTAGATCTGCTTTTATTTGTTTCGTTTTTTTTTTTTTTTTTTTTTTTTAAATCTACTTTTATTTGTCCAACTAAATAAGATAATTTCCACCCCAATTTCTATTTACGTCCTCTCTTAGTAATCCTATCAAAACTGTTTGCCTTCCTGGTACCCAGGGAATATTATGGGAAACAATCCAAAGAGCTATGCACATGGCTAATATATATTTGTATAAACAGATTAACTAGCTTTGTTCATGGCCTTCAGCTTTTGAAAAGAGGTTAAATCCCCCTGATTACCAGATAAATCTTGGATTACAAATGAGGCTGTGGAACAAAGTATCTTATACCTAAGATCCTACATAACATACTTGAAAAAACCCAAAAATATGCTTAAAGGATTGACAGAATCATCTCTGTGAATCTCAAGGCCACACCTAAGATGTGGATTTGTGCAAAAGTTTAATCAATCTCAGTCTCTAAGTGGGATCCACCAAACTGTTCGATTGTCTCAACTCACAGAACAAAAAGTGTATTCCTATACTATTTAATCTGTCGAGGTATTTTCCACATTAGTTAAGGCAATAGTGTACATCCTTGGTGCTCAACTTTCCAATCTGATTATAAAACTCACCACATTTGTACCTCAAACTTACTGTATCAGCAGTTTTCCATTGTGCTTTATTAACATTGTGCATTTTAATGCCTGGTTCTGCTAATGAGATTTGCAAGTTTTACAACACAGGGCACACAGAACAGAAATCATTAACTGGAAGAAGGTTTTTTTTTCCCCCCTGACATATTCATAAAATTACATGCTAATAAAATAGGAATATAATTTCAGCAGTTGCTAATAAAAATTGATTTTCATATTAATAATTCCAGACTTTTTTCCTGCGAATGAAAGTTAAGAGTCAGTGTATCCATTCTGACAAGGACAGACAAATCACTGGCATTCTTGCTCAAACACAGCAGTGAAAAAGGGCAGTGGCCCATGATGATGACCCTTACCTTTAGACATGTGCACTTTGTTTGATCAATATCACCTCATGCAAGGAGGCAGAGTGGAGATTCTGCTCATTGCTCCTGCTCATTGGCCTCCTGAATGCTTTCCTGAAGGACTGAATGGGATTAATACTGATGTCCTCGTCTCTTTTCTAAAGAGGTGACCAACCCACTGTGCAGCTTCATTGATGTGTCAGTGTTGTGACTTATTTCACTGCTCATCATTGGAAACTGGTCAATGTTGGTTTATGTTTCTGATGCATTACACTGCATTCTGATCCTGACATTAGTCTTTTCATGAAGCTGTAGCAGATATTTGAATAATTCCCGACAGGTAAATACTTTCACCAGAAATTGTTGGTTCTGTTAAATCAAAGTATTTTGAGGGAATATGTTGGATTTGCCAGTTAATTTGATAGGAATTTATTTAAACATACAACTTCATTAAAAAATTTAACAGTTAAGAGTGTATCAGATCACACAGGCCTGAAATTTGTACTTTTTTCTCATATTAAGGCACAGCAGCTCTATTTAGACAATATTAACTATACAAGGGGGTTTCAAGCTCTCCAACTTCTGCAAAGAAAATAATTTTAATTATTCCCCAGATACATTTTGACATATTCTTTATCAGTTCTCCAGTCAAGGCTACAACCTTGTGACCCAATCCCACCCTACCGGATATTTGGGGTGCTTAATTAGGTGTGTATCTGACTACTCTTTCTCTGTGGTCATTGGGGAAATACAGGCACCATAAGAGAGTGTTTCAAACCTTAAGATACATGCTGGAAGTGGGATTAGACACTGACCTAGGAACTAAATTATATTAGAACTGACAATTAAATATGTGTCAGTATATTGAAGGCTACAATATTCTGTTCAGTGCTTAGCCAAAACATCTATTTGTCTTTAAAGATGCATCAGAACTTACAATCAGTCTTCTCATATTAGAAGATATTTGGAAACATACCTTTCCCAAAACTTTCATTTGGACTAAGAATTAATCACCACTCAAAGAGATGTAACAGCAAGTGTATTCACCTGAAAAGTACATAAATGGTTCATTTTACTGTGCTTAAAAGCTTTTAATTCAAGGTCACTTTCTCTCTGGTCATTGCTAGAGGAAGTCAGATTTGATGACCTTAGTGGACCTGTGAATGATCTTTTCCTTTGAAGTTGGAAAGTTCTGAGATTTCTTCCTCCTTAACACTGAGCAACATGGTGATTGAAGAATGGTGGCAACATGGGACATGATTCAGGAAGTTTAGGTCAAAAAGTTGATTATGTTCAAGATACATGTAAGCACTGTTTTGCATATTTTCTCTGACTGACATCTGTCTTCCCCACACTCACATCATGGCTGAAATTCTCTCCCTTTTCCTCCTTTTCTCCTGTCTTTCCTGTTTGGATTTAATTGCTTTTAGGAACAAGGTCTGCTTTTCACTGTGCAGCCCCAAAATAATTACAGTTGTTAGACACAAAAAATCCAATAAATCGTTTTTAAATTACAACGATATTTATAAAATTTCACATTCTCTGAACAACATATACACAGGATTTTCAGAATTTCGTAAGGATATATCTCTGTCACATCCTGAAAGCACTATTTTATCTTCTTTTTGCACCTCTGTGAAGTATGTCTTAGTGCCCCGAATAATATGCTAACACCAGGAGCACACTATTTCCTTGACTCTACTTCCATCTGTTGGCAAAAGTGTAAATTGCACTTGGGAAAACTGAAATCTCATAATGCAAATATTTGATTTGGGTTTCCTGAAAAAAAATAAATGAAGAGTGAAAATCCTGAACACCTGGCATGTGTTGGATTTTTCTCATAACCTGTTAAATGTCTTTATGGTAAACTCTTAAACCTTTTAAAATTCCTTATTAACTATTAAAACAAAACAAGCCAACTACCATTCAGACTCCCCGTGCATAAAGCATGTCTTATACAATTAAAACTTGCCTTTTTTCCCCCTAAGCACATACCCTGGTCTAATAAAAAGCCAGTATCCCCTTCCAAAATCCTTGCACCCCTTATTTCTTGAAACCACCACAGCTGTAGAGCAATCCTGCTGTAAGCTCTTGTACAGCTGTTACACAGCATTCCTGTCTGCTGGCTCAGAGTTTTAGGTAAGAATTTCATTTCTTAAAGCAAATATAATTTGTGTATAGGTTTGTGGGTATTGCTATATCCAAATATATTGCATCTTTTCACGTTTTGGTGCCAGTAACGGAAAGATTATATTTATTTCACATTAAACATGGAGCTAACTAAATAATAATTGATAATCCAGATGTTGGCATCAGAAACTCCTGAATTTGGTTCAGCATCAGTCTTCTAATTTTAACACTGCCTTCTTTAGGAAGATATTTTTCACACAGAGCTGTTACATACTGCGGGGCAACAGTGGTGTTTGAGGTCTGAACAAAACTGCAGACTTTTCACTGTGATACTTTTTGTGCTTTCACAGACAATACTTACACACTCTCCAGGAGCCCAGGTCAGACCTAAGACTCTTCATTCCACTTTTATCTGTGTCAGTGCTGCTTTTGATGTTGGCAGTTAAATTCTCTCTGAGTTTCACCATTCCTTGCATTATTGTGTAGTCTTCCTTGTCTGTTTAGTCTCTAGAACATCTCTTCCCTTTGATATTTTTCCTGTCATTCTTCATAAATCTCCCCAAGTTCTGTGTGGAAATATCCCTTCTTTTTAACTTTTGCATCTTACTGTAGGTGATATGGTATCCTACCATGATCTTCACTGCAAAAACTTTTAGTAAAATTCTGTTTTTGTCATTCTGAGTCTTTTTTCCATCTAGGACATAACTCTGCTCTTTTATTTCAGCCTAAATAAAATAAAACATACACATTGACCTTCTTCAGTCTTCTCTTAATCTTGATCCTTCGTAACCATAGGCAACACAAAGGGGTGTCACCCAGGGCACATGAGATACCTGGGGCCTCAGGCAAATACCAAAAGCTCTCTTCAGTTACCATGAGGTACCAGAGGTACAGATATATTTTAGTTTATCAGTGTCTTAACTCTTGTAGATATAAGAAAAACACTCTCCTAACAAAATTTTTTTACTTGTCTGCCGTATTTCAGGGCTAGGCATTTTCTTCTATTTTTCTTCCAATATTGCTAAAGCTCTCTTGCCCTCATCTTCTTTACAAATATCTTACTTGCCTAATACTTAATTTTTGTAGTGTTCCATTCCTCACTGAAACTCTCTCCCAGCAAATGGATAGTAAAGTCATCCATGCCTTACAGAGATCATAATTCATAGCATCAAGAAATAGTTTGGGTTAGAAGAGACCTTAAAGCGCATCTCATTCCATCTCCTGCCATGGGCAGGGACTCCTTCCACTATCTTAGGTTGCTCCAAGCCCTGTCCAACCTGGCCTGGAATATTCCAGGGATGGAACAACCACAACTTCTCTGCGCAACCTGTGCCAGGGCCTCCCCACCCCAATGACCGAAGTGTGATAAAGGAAGCAAACAGAAAAACAGACAAGGTAACTTTGAAAAGATAGAAAGACACCCAGAGTGTGATTTAATTATCACGGTTGTTTTGAATCCTTGCTCTACCGTACTGATATTCAAACATTTCAAGACCAACTTGATATTTGCTTCTCAAGGACAGCAACCCTCTTGCCATGCATGGTTGGGAGGGACAACTCAGGGAGGTTTTTTTCACAGGGGAGCAAATGGCTGCCTGTAGCTTGATGTTACCCTTCCATTCTGCAACACCACAGAAGAACAGTATTCTATTCTGCCTTAAAAGCTAATTTCCTTTAAGCACAATGAAGAAGCCTCAAGGCTGGCTATGTCCCTTGACTAGGGCTGTCAACTCTTATTCAATTTTCATCAAGTCCTAAGACACTGTGCTGTCTTAGGGTTACACTTGATGATCTCAGAGGCCCTTTCTAACCTGGCTAATTCTATGATTCTATGAAAGAAAAAAAAAACAACAAAATTTTTTTGTGTCCAATTAAAG
The DNA here is from genome assembly GCA_013397135.1 of Pachyramphus minor. NCBI lineage: Eukaryota > Metazoa > Chordata > Aves > Passeriformes > Tyrannidae > Pachyramphus > Pachyramphus minor. Next base: position 315,142 of record VYXB01002800.1, read on the forward strand.
AATTATAAAATATGATCATTTGGAAACAAAGCACAAAACATCTTGTGTCATCAGACTTGCAAATGGACTGTGATTTAGAAAACAAACAAATAGAAAAGATTTGGTATATTTCCAAATTGTCTTGGAAAGATGAGAATGGTGATCTGTGGATCACATTTCAAATTATTTTCCATGCTGAATTATTATGTGATTATTGTTTAGAAATTTTGGGTTGTTATCTGATGACGCTAACTATTTTGCTCTTTTGGAAAGATAATAAATTAAAAGCTGAAAACTGTCTCTTCTATTTTTTTTTTTCCCCCTGAGATTAAGGAGCATATATATATAAAAAAAAAAAAGTTTGTTTTGTTGTTGTTGTTGGATTCTGAGATTACATCTGCTCTAATTGTGATTTAATTGCCGCTGATGACTGTCAGCTGTGCAGTGTGACAGAAAGCTCTTACCAGGTCTGTCAGAAAAAAGGAAATTTCTGTTCTGTGAAATGATGAGATTCTAGTTTACAGAATTTTCTTTTTTTATGCAGCAAAAAGAGAAATGTTTCATGCCTACCTGAACTAATTCAGTCCCCTCTGATTGAAAACAGTGACTTAAATCTCAGTATTTTCCCTTTTTATGAATGCTCGGAGGAGTTTTCTTGCAGAGATAATTTTTGATCTTGACAAAACTGACTTTTCCACTGATGGATGTTTTGGGACTTATATTGACACTGTGTGAACAAATATAACTGAAATTACCTCACATGACCAGTATTCATAACCTCAGAGGACTCACCACAAAATGACTGCTGTACCCTGACCTTTGAGAACATTTCAGGAGGCCAGGGTTCAATCCCAGGATAAAACACAGTAGGAGAAGACTGAAGCTGTGTGCACTGAGATAACACTGTTATTTCCCAAGTTTGCAGCCTCTTCAACTAGAAATCTAAGACACTTCAGATTAAATGATCTGTAAATGCCCAGTGGCAAAGTGGTCCAAACCTCAATCTGCCTTTTGAATCGCCAGCTAGTGAATAGGGCTGATAGCACACAGGAGACTACAGCTATGAAACATTTGGTTTTTATCTCAGATGCATTTTATTCCCCAAAGTTCTGTGTTCTCAATATGTTTTACCCTATGTATGTAAGCTTTACAGACAAAATATAACCTCCCTTGTCTATCTGCTTACATTCCTGGTCGAAATTATTAGCAGACCTTACAACCAGAGAAGCAATGTTACTAACCAGACCCAGATGCAGTGTTCTTAGAGTCAAAAGTTTATAGGTATGGAGAGCTGTTATTTATCATATCTGAGCAATGGTTTAAAGAAGGCAGGGGAATGTAGGTAATCAAAAGATAAGAGGGATAGAGAGTTCAGACTGACCTCTGCACATCTTACCATTGGAGACACATTATGAGTTAAAACGAGAATCCATGAATAACAAAGAGAGGTTGGTGCTACTGGTGTACCATAAGTGGTGAGAGTGAACACATGATTCTGGTTTATAAAAAAAAAAAAAAAAA
>VYXB01002800.1:316689-351044 GCA_013397135.1 Pachyramphus minor
CTAGCTCAATCTTTTGACCAATTTCTAAATCAAAGCCACCCTTTGGACCCAATTACTGTTTTTCTATTATTTTACTTTTCTTCCCCCCCTCTCAATACAATAGCAGCTTGCACTTAGTATTTTCTTTGTGTACCTTCTTATCAAACATTTTCTTTTAGTGGACTGAATATCAGGATAGTTCCTTAGTGGTGATGGATGCAAAATCTGGCTTCAAGGTCTCTGTCTTGTGGGTTGCAGCAGTCCTTCCCACTTCCTCTGAGAATGGAAAATAATTTATTGGGTTTTTTTACCCCGATCTGTATTTTGAAATGCTTCTTTCATCTGCAACAATTTACTAACTAAGGACTAGGATAACCTATTCTTCTATTCCCCAAATCCTTAAAGAATTATGCCACGTTTCTAAATTTCTCATATTTCCTTTTATTATGAAATTCCCTGAAGATCCCAACCTCCTTGCTACTCTGTTGCAACAAACAGTAAAAACTGAGCCAAGACATGTGGAGATCCTCTCAGCCTGTTTATCCTTGGATGTTGCTGATGCATCACAGATTTCTATCACAGACAAATGTATTTCAGTTTCCCCTTCAGCAGCTTCGCTCAGAGGATACTGAGCTCACCTATGTCCCAGAACTTGCCTGTGTCTCAGTGCAGGTCCCCACTTGAGGTTGTCAGCATCACTTTTCTAATGCTTTCTGCAAATCTTTCATTCTCCCCCTTCTCCATTTTCCCCCACTGGATGCTTCTAAGCCAGTCTGTGTTTGTGAGAGTTCCTCATCTTCATGACAAGGACACTTTGTATTAAAGCCAAAACTTTCCCTCTCCTCACAAGTGATATGTGTCTACATACATACAATAACATCATAAAGCAGCAAAATCAATAAATTGAAAAATTTAACTATTGCCTTTATACAAACATTGTTTTATACAGCACTTTACATACTATTAATTTTAAATGACTATTTACTTCTTATCATGCAGTTTGCTGCTAAAGAAGGTATTTTTCTCTTTCTCTTCTTTTTCTCTTTTTCATGCATTCTGAATTTTACTTTCGTCTCTTCTTACTGCAGGAAAAACAAAAGAGAGCCTGAAACCCCTAAAAAAAGAACAAAAATTGAGATAGTATTCCCTGTTATAACTTATTGTTCTTATTTGAATGCCACTAGTATTTCAATTAACTGCAATAGAGATCTATAAAAGGTCAAAAATAATAAAAATGCCCTTCCACATCTCATTTAATTACATCTATTTCTTTATGTTTTAAATTGCAGAATTACTTTGTCTCAGATCATTAGGAATTTTACTCGTGAACTGTTAGAAATTGTTATAAAAGTGATAAAGAATAATGATCACATTTCTGCTACAAAAGCAGAAACAAGTGTGCACACACTAAATCAGGGGATTACCATGTGCTTTCATTTCAAATGGAAGTAGCTTTTTCATTCCCACCATTTTACCCCACATAACAATTCCTTGGCTGGAGTCAAACCCAAAGCCCTTTTCCTGTCACTTCTCAAATTCAGAAGGGGTCTGTAAAGATGATTCTCTCCTGCTAAACAACAGGGCAGGAAGAGAAGAGAGGACTAAAAGTCTCTGTTAGGCCTTACTCCTGACAGAAAGCTCAAGAATTACATGAAATATTTCAATAAAGGAATATAGTAATAAATTCTCAGAAAAAAAGAAAAGAGTTCACCAAATCTGGCTATTCTTAACTAGTCACAGACAATGTCGTGAACTTTCCACCCCTGGAAATGTTCCAAGCCAGGTTGGATGGGGCCTGGAGAAACATGATCTAATGCAAGGTGTCTCTGCTCGTGGCAAGGGGTTGGAATGAGATGATCCTTAAGGTCCCTTCCATCCCAAACTATTCTGTGATTCTATGAGTGGACCACAAGGGGTTTCTGCACAGCAGAGTGGCGTCTCTCTTGAGACTACCTGGGAGAATTTTGTGTGACTCCAGTCAACACAACACACTGAAGGCCTGGAAAGTCAAAATTCAGTTTTTTTCTGATGGTGAGGACCACATGTAATCTAAATGGAAAGCTGTGCTGAAGATGCCAAATTAGGTTGTTAAGACTTTTTTTTTGCTCAGTCCTTGCCACTCTCCTGTGTCACACAGATCCTTTCTCCATTCAACCTGCAGCCTAAACCACCACAAAGACATGAAAAACACACATCTAGCACTGTTTCCTGAAATTTTAGAGCTGCCACTGACATATTTAAATCGTATCTTCTTATCATACAGGAGATATATATGTAAAAGAAGTGCTCCTCTAAGAGCACATTCTGGAGTTTGCACAAGTCAAAGAGAAGACCTCCCTCGACTTCAGACCCTAAAGGTAGAGATGTAATTGAAGGCAGCAGCAGCTGCAGAAGTTGTCTGCACTTTTTGCTATTGGGAAGAGCTTTGAAGCATATGGGATGCATTTATTGTTATGAAAACTCTCTGTATCAGAAGCCGTGATTAATAGGACACAGCGAGAGCAGGATTGAACGTTTTTCCTAGCAAAAGTCTGAATGTTGGTTTTCTTCCTTCTTTTTTTTTTTNNTTTTTTTTTTTTTTTTTTTGAACTTACAGGATTAAAAGATTTTCTGTGCCTGGGAAGTTGTGTGGGTGGCAGGACAGAAACAGATGTTTGTCAAAGCCTCAATGATGGTTTTTCTCCACATTTTTATTAAAATGAGAGCTGAAAAAATACAGTCTGAAAGTCTAGATTTGGATAGTTTTGCAGATACGTTGAGCAACACTTGTCTGGCATATTATATTGTGAAGCTATATAAAGCCTCAATTAATTAGAACCTATGGATTCTCTATGGACTCTGATGCTTTAGAAGAAAATAACTTAATAGCACTCTTGTAGCTCATTCTTCTCTAACGTTATAAACATTTACTACTTGGTGATGAAAAATAAAAAAATTAAAATGAGATTTTATGTGGGGGAATTTCTTCTTTTTCTGTCTTTTAAAGGCACTTTTTGAGAGCTTGTTCTGTCTCCCAAACCTCCTCTGTGATTATCCAGAAATGTTTATTCCATATTTCACCGAGATCCACACATAACAGTTCACAAGATATTAGAAATGTATCCTCTTCATTTTCCTAGTTAGCTGTTGGAATCTTTCCATTTTTTCATTCTAGTGTGCAACTTGCACATATGATTTTTGGAGCAGGAGTTAGCAGAGGTTTATACTTCTTTTTCCACATTATCCAGCACATCATATTTATTTCTCATGCAAAGGTTTGCTGTGATTTAGAGGTTCACTAGCTCTCCTCTGACATCCTGAATAAGGATGTCTGAGTGTCATGGACTGTAATGTTAATGAGGATAGTGCAATATGTTGTAATCAGTGATCTTTTCCAACTTAATGATTCTATGATTTTATAACTCTATGAGTATGAAAATTATTCCCTTTATGGTAGGAATCATTTGAAGAACGTCTGTGACCCGAATTACGTGAAAAGCCAGATGTGGTCTCTGAAAGTTTGAGGTTACTATGTATCTCATAGGTTTTTCTTAAAAATAATTGTAATTTCCTTTGTTGTTATTGTTGTTGGGTTTTTTTTGTTTATAGTTTTGGTTTTTGGTTGTTTGGGTTTTTTGTTTTTTTTTTGTGAAAGAAGCAGCAAATGTGTTAAAATGAGGCGCAGCAAGTTACATACTCCATCAGAGATGATCCTTTCGGTTTTGGTCACAAAGTTTTAAATTACTACTGTTTCAACATTTTCTTCTGAATAAAGTTTTCAAACTTTATGGAAATTAACTAAAAATAGAAATGCAATTTTTGAGACAGCAAAATCAGAACTGAAAATTGGAATATTTCATATCAATACGTATGTCAAAGCAAAATGAGGGTTCTTTTCAAAGTAAAAAAAAAACCCCAACAAATAAAAAAAGGATATATATATTTGCCTGAAAAAAATAAGCAGAACAGGCATTTATTTCCCAAAAATTTTCATCAGCTGAAATGTACATTTCTAAGTTTTTATTTCTTGGTAGTAATGTTTTAGGCAAAACCAAAAAGTGCTTGCTTTCGACAATAAAACTTTTGTCTTCCTAATTTGTGGACAGACGGTGGGTATCATGTGTGCTCTATTTTATACCTCTCTTTTAAATGAACTGGCTTTATTTTTATTCCTTTGGCAGCGTTTGATAAGTCGTGATACCCATCTTGGACTTTTTTCCTCCTGCTCTGATTAAGGCCGAGGCCCTTAGGAAAGACTGTGGGTGTCGAAGTTCTGAGGGAAACACCTGCAGGTTTGGATGAGACATGCAGCCACCTGCAGACAGAACTGACACATACTCGGGAGGATATTTTTTTTCCCCCTTCTCTTTTTATTCACAGAGTCCTTTGCAGTGCCTTTTGCCACGCTGGATGTCCTCGTCTTTCATCTGCACCTCCCTTTATTTATAAGTTCAGAGATAAAAGTACCTGCCTTAGCAGTGGTCTGTGCCATCATCCTTGGTGAGAGCAGGAGTAAATCCTTCTCCTTGCACTCGAGCTCATTGCACAGACTAGTCAGACCTTTCATCCTGAAGAAGTTAATGGGACCCTACATAGCTGCAGGTTTGTGAAGAGAGCGACTACAACGCTTCATTATAAAGCATCCAGGACCAGGATGAATAGCTCTAATTCCCACACATGGCATTATTCCACAGAAAATTGTGCACCCCGCTTGGACCAGGCGTTCATTCCATCACTCCAATTGCAAATGAACTTCAAAGGATATTGTAGGTATACAAGAATTTATTCCTGTTATCTGTGGAGCGATATTCATGGGCATTCAGCATCCAAACTGCTGCAAACTATTTTGAAAACCAGATTAAAAAAAAATATGCTGAAAAGCAAGACTCAGAAGACACTCCTTGTAAAGTTAAGAATAACAATTTTAAAACACTTAATGAATTAAAATAATTTTTTAAAGGTCCTTAAAATCTATCTGCAACATAAGTCATCCCAATGCTTACAAAAAAACCTGCTTGTACAAAACAGCTATTTGCTGGTGATTCTGCCTGTAATGTCTGTAAATAAACAGAAAAAAATCAGAGTTGATATCATCATGTGCCCTGGTTTATTGTCATGGTCACAGTATTCGTAATACAGTGAATGAGATATAACAACAGGCAGTGAGGTTTTGTTTTGGGGTTTTCAGGGCTTGTTTGTTTATTTGTTGATTTGGAGGTTTTTTTGGTTGTTTGATTGTTTTGTTTTGTTTTGAGTTTTTTTTTTTACTTTTGTTTCTTTGTTTTGTTGAGTTTTTTTCAGTTATTTAAAATATTTAAGTGAAGAAGAGGAGAAAAGGATGGAGAAAAGGATTGAAATCTGCACTAGGATGAAGAAGAATTCCCTTCCTAAGACTACATCTTACCCGCTAACTTACAGGTTGGTGAAGTTCTCCAAAATCTTTTATTCAAGTGGCACAAATATCTTATGGTCAGAGACTGAGCAAGAGGAAGTATAACGCTGGATTTCACTGATTTAACAGCAAAGGAATCCCATTGTTATTCATTCACTTATTGATCAAACTGTCCTCAAAGAAAAACACATGAAGATGACAGGCTGAAGTTCTGGCACACAGATCTATCTCTTCCTGCCCTGGGGCTCCCACTGCTATTCTGGAGAAGATTCACGCACTGAATCCTCATCAGTGGTGCTAAGTTAGACCCAGACTCCTTAATTAACTCCCTGAACACAAAAGTGAGATGCACAGCAGCAAAATTCTAGGAGCAGAGGCTGCTGAACAAAGAGAGGGCTGTGTCAGCCAGCAGGAGCTGCCAGGCAGAGCCCTGGCAGCCAGGTGTGAGAATTTCTGACAGTCAGTGTCACTGCCTGGGACATGACACCCACTTTTGGGAATTTCAGCTGCTTGACTATAGATGACTGGAAAAAATTTTATTTATTTTTTTAAATATGAGAACTACTATCTCAGATTGGAGATGGAGAGTCTGTTGCTGTGCTATGAGCTGCAACATAGCTCCATTTGCTTTGACAGCTGACTTCATTTCTTTAATTGCCTTTAGCTGAATTCCAGGTACTTAATTACAGGTGGTGGAGGTGGTTTGTGTGTGGTTGTTGTTTTTGTTTTGGTTTTTTTTTTGTTTTTTTTTTTTTGGTTTTGGTTTTGGTGGTTTTTTTTGGTGGGTTTTTTGGTTTGTTTTTTTTGTGTGTGTGTGTGTTTTGTTTTGTTTTGTTTTGATTTTTTTTGCCTTTTTTTGATTTATTTCATTTTGAGAACAATGCCTTCTGAGGAATGAGCAAACCCTTTAAATTTCTGAGGTACAGAAAAGACACTTGCTCATAAAGTCTCAGAAGACTTATGTTAAGCCTGTTAAGATGATTCAGATTTTTTGAAGTGTTAATGAAAAAAAAAAAAAGGCAGCCCTTCTGTGTGGCTTTTTGAGCATCTTGATCAATCTCACAATTTGATCATACTTGAGACTATTTTTCTGAAATAATTTTCTGCCAGATTGATCAGAAGTGGGGTCCCAGCAGAAGCAGACAGACAGTGAGTAAGAGAGGTTTGATGGCATGAAATAAGACTATTCCTTTCAGGACAGTCATGTTGCTGGGAACAAGCCAGAGGAAAAGAAATTAATTTGGGTTAAGAATGTGGGCAATATTTTCTGAAATTGTAATAGTTATAGTAATCATATTATTGATTTGAGATGAAAAAGAAAGGTAAAATACTTGGTAAAGTGGGTCTGTTATAACTTGTTCCTGGAGGGGTTTTTTTAACTTTTAAGGGTCTACAAAGTGAACTAGTAGGCCTATATAAGCAGGACTCATCAAAATTTGGTGAAAATAAGTCATACCAAAACATACTGAATATTTGGAAATTAGGATATAAAATTCATAAACCATGGTGCAAGAGTGATGTCTTAGGATTTATTTTGTCATATTTTTTTCCCACAAGTGACATTTCTGGAAATGACACATATTCAGTTTCTTATACGTGAGCTCAAGACAAACATAGTGAATAATCCCTTCAGTTTTAGAAAGAAAGCATGTTAGCTCTACCTCTTTACTTTTGGTTAAGTAGACCTGTGAATTCCTATAGTAGTTTCAGCACCTATTTAGAAAGGGACATACATAACTTCGGTACATTGTGTTGACCAGGCAAATACTGAGTAGATGTGTTGACTCTTCCAAAGATGTTTAGCAACCATACCAGCTAAACAGTGTTTCTGGTTTCCTCACGCTTTACCCTGTGATCCTTTCAAACAGGACAGGGGTTGGAGACTCCGATTCTTCATTGTTTTATAAATTGTTGCTCTGTAGTGCTTGGGCTCGTTAGGGAGAGACTCAGAGCTAGAATGGGCCTGGAGTTATAATTATTAGTCCGACACCTCATAACTTTGTGGTTTCCCAGAAAATCTGGGCTATGAATTATAGAATTCATTGAATGGTTTGGGTTAGAAGGGACCTTAAAGCCCATCTCACTCCACCCCCTGCCATGGGCAAAGACACTTTCCACTGCCCCAGGTTGCTCCAAGTCCCATCCAACCTGGCCTTGGACACTTCCAGGGATGGGGCAGCCACAGCTTCTTTGGGCAACTTGTGCCAGGGTCTCACCACCCTCATAGGCAAGAATTTCTTCCTAATAGCTGATCTAAACCTCTTGCTGTCATTTTAAAGCCGTTCCCCTTCATGTCCTGGTCAAAAGTCTCTCTCTGGTTTCTTGTAGCCCCTCTAGGTACTGAAAGTCCACAATAAGCTCCCCCCAGAGCCTTCTCTTCTCCAGGCTGAACAGTCCCAATTCTCTCAGTCTTTCCTCGTAGCCACACGAACAATTTCATTCTCTTTCATTCTTTCCTTTTTTAATCTTAGTTCCCAGAAAACAGAAAAGGCATAGCGAGTGGAAATCCATGCTGCTCACCACTGCCTGCCGTTGCAGAACCATATACTTTAGAGCTGGAGCTTCAAGATAAGAGGTAGTGGATGCTCTCTGTGACAAAATCAGCTCTTTAGTGCCATGGCACTAAACTTCCCTGTGCTGGCGTGCGTGTTATGAGTATGTATTTATGCATCCGGGAGCACGGCTTTCTGCCTCGCAGAGAAATATAAATCATCGGGTGCGGAAGTCCATGAAATAACCTGCGAGATTAGGCACTTTTTGTTAAGCTTTCCTGATGTTCACTGTGCTTCATCCCACTAGATGGCACCGAGCATCTGCTGCATCCTCCGCGGCAGGTCCCGCACGCTCACCCTCGTTCCCTCGGGGGGCTGTGTATCAACGCAGATCCACTTTTACACCCAGAAATAAACGTCAAAAATTCACCATTCTTAATGAATGCCAAACCAATTCACTCCCTTCCCTCCATGTCCAGGCCTTTAGCTAAAGGGCAGAGGGAACAGTGAGCAGTGGGGATGGTGACAGCACCCTCTGGGCTTGTTGTCGCCTCTGGAGCTGATCTGCACAGATCAGTACTTCCTTGAACTCAGCAGGCCCAGAAACAACACAGCTGCACTATCACACTGCTCAGAAGAATGTTATATAGAGAGATATAAAATAATATATGCAATATAAAAATAAATATAAAAAAGAATGGCCAGTACATCACAGGAAGGGATTCTCCCCCTCCAGGCTGTAAGATCACAGCTAGAGAACTGCATCCAGCTCTGGGGCTCCCAGCACAGAAAGGACATTGGCCTCTTGGACTGAGACCAGAGGAAACCAAAAAGATGCTCTGAGAGCTGGAGACCCTCTGCTCTGGAGACAGGTTGGGAGAGTTGGGGCTCTTCAGCTGGAGATGTGAAGGTTCCAGAGAGACCTTAGAGACTCTTCTAGTATCCAAAGGGGCTCAAAGAGACCTGGAAGGACACTTTTCACAAAGACATGGAGTGACAGGACAAGGGAAAATATCTTCAGACTGTAAAAGGATAGTATTAGATTAGATACTGGGAAGAAATTCTTGACTGTGAGGGCGATGAGGCCCTGCCACAGGCTGCATGGAGAAACTGTGCCTGACCATCCCTGGAAGTGTTTAAGGCAAAGTAGGACAAGGCTTGGAGTAAGCTGGGATAGTACTTTCTAAATAACATTTTCTAAATAGTGATGTGGAGAGTGCACAGTTCTGAATTTTCTTCCTACTAAGAAAGTGCCTAATTTGCACAGACCTTATAAGATCGGTCCAGTAGGATTTTATTTGTGTCTGTCCCTTGAGGGTTAAAAGAGTGCTACTGATCCCACCAAGGGAAGGAAATGTGAGTTTTGCCACTGAATGTTGACAGATAATCATCACCAAGACTGTTCAGAAGGATGGTTTGCGTTGGAAGGGACCTTAAAACACATCCAGTTCCACCCCCTGCCATGGGCAGGGACACCTTCCACTAGACCAGGTTGCTCAGAACCCCATCAGCCTGGCCTTGGACACTTCCAGGGGTGGAGCACTTTCACAGGTTCCATTTTGGGGCCTCAGCTTATGACACTAAGTTACACTTTTTGCTTAGCATCAGTTTTGTTTCTCTCACAAGCCTCCAGCTACAACCACTGTATGCTGCTAATTATCATAGAAAAATCTAATTGGAACCAACTTCTGTCAAGAAGAAAACTAGAGCTAATTTTGTACTGGATGACACCATTTATTTCACATAAAAATGCCCTACTCATTATATCTGCTTGTTCATGTGAATCAGTATTTAGGGATTTCCTTTATGTAAAATATTTAATGAAATTATTCTGATTTCACACCAAAAAGACACACAAAAAACCCAACAAACACCTACCACCAAACAACAACAATAGAAATAAAACCAAATAGAAGCTGGATTTCACACATCCCTTTCTCTCATTTTTTGGAGTGAAACAACCTATTCTGTTCCTCAGAGGCTTTAAACAAGTCTGCTCACAACAATAGCTGGGTTCTTTCCAGGACTGCATTAAGCAACATGACTGTACTGTCACATATTGTTTCTCTTTTATTCTCTTCCCCGAGGGGAAAGCAGCATATGCAGTAGAGAGACTCATTTTTCTCCAGTATTTGGTACTAATTGGCTTTTCCTGAACAGTGAAGGCATCATGCCCAGGAATATCATGTTGCTGTAGAGCAGCTGAGAAGTGACATGGGCTACCTGAGGCCAGATTTTTGTTTGTCAGGAGGGGACAGATCCTCCAGGCATTTTTAGTTTTTTACCTTTATCTCATGATGAAACTTTGCATTATTACAGTCAAATCCAAGCACAATATTTTGATTGCTTTTAAATAGTTCCTTTGCCTTTATGGTATTATTCTGAAGTCTATTAATCTGAAGTCCTTTCTGAAATGTGATTTCCATGCAAGTAAATTTGTTACACATCACTTCAGTTCTATTATACTTGGCAGATGATCTTTTGCTCACTTTTATCTGTAAATTCCTCGGGAGTTTTATAGACAGTGCTTGAAATGGTAATTCAGGCACTCTGAAATGAAGCTGGTAGGCAAATGCAGAGAGCTGGAATGATATATTGGTGTATATAGCCCATTTCAGCAACAATTTGTGAGAATAAAAGCACAAAAATGGAGTGTCAACACAGTACTACTTTGAAAAACAGTCAATGTCTGCCAGATAAACATGATGATTTTGGTCCAGTATTGTGCTTTGTTGTCTTTTTTCCTGCAATCTCCCTTTTAAAAACATTTCTAAGTTGGTTCCAGTGATCTTATGCCAAGATTTGCTACAGAGATTTTACCTGTTAAATTGGAGACATTTGTTTCTCTTCTCCTTTCCCCCACCCCTTGGAATTTTCTGTTTTTTCATGATGACAGTTCTAGATTATTTGATTCTGATCCTGGTTTGAAAAACCAAAATGCTTATTCTTTGTTACCTCGTATTCTGATCAAAACCTCAACCCTACTTATCAGCCTGCTCTTTCCAGCCAGGAATGAACTAATTTTTCAGCTCTGTGAAGTGACAGACTTTTCACCCTTAATAGCTTGAAATAGAAGCATAAGAATTAAGTATCTAATGTCAGCAGAATAGACTTCAGGCCTCATAGAAATATAAGCATATTTAATTGCATATTTAGTTTGAGGGTCTGGACAAAACTGTCTGCTGAATGCAAAGAGGCAAAAAATAAAGGCAGATAAAAATCTTGCAATATCTTCAGTACCAAGCCTCATATTCCACAGCTCCTTTCCAGACTGTAAAAAATTACTCAGTGGTCAATTTGCTGCCCTGTGGTCTGTTCTAAGACTCTCACCCAGGACTCCTGATTTAAGCTAAACCAGGGGTACCAAAAATACTGTAGCACTAGTTAGAATGGCACGAACACATCCATCTGAAGTCTGTAGTAAAATTAACATCCTTCAGCTCTGTGAAATAAAGGTTTCATTGACAAGTTGGTAAGAGAAGCACCAATTTCAATATCAATCTCCAGACCTGAAAATGCAAAATAACTTTTTTCTTCGTGTTTAGAAGGTTTTTCCTATCCTATAAATTTTTCATTGCATTAATTTATTTTTCATGTGGACAAAAGTAATTGCCATTAAAGTTTTCTTAAATAAAATATTTTTAAAAGTGTTAAACATTCAAAATTTATAATATAAGAAGTCTGCCAGGCAATACCCTTAAGTCTTACTCATTACAAACTTCGCTGACATATATTAATTACTTCAGACTGATCAAAACAGGCAGACAAGAGATTTTAGACAACAGCTGTGTGACAGGAGAGGAACTGAGGATCAATTGGGTGTCTCTATCTGCTTATGTTGTAACCTAACTTCTTGTGCTTGACTTTTCATGCAAAAGCATAGTTCATACTTTTCTAGTTAGTGACCCTGCAAACAGAAACATCTATGCCTGACTTAGTCACTCCACACTCCCACTTGTAGTACATTGGGACTTTTTCAACACAGTCCATGCAGAATAGCTGTGACCAATTTCATTCTAATGTTGCTCCAAGCCCCGTCCAAACTGATCTTGGACACTTCCAGGGATGGGGCAGCCGTGGCTTCCTTGGGCAGCCTGTGCCAGGGCCTCACCACCCTCACAGCCAACAATTTCTTCCTAACATCTCATCTAACCTTGTGCTATGTAAGTTGAAACAATTCCTCCCTGTCCTCTCCCTTAATCCCTTGTCCAAAGTCCCTCTTCAGCTCTCTTGGAGCTCCTTTGGGTACTGGAGAAGGGGCTTTAAAATCTTCCTGGAGCTCTCTCTTCTCCAGCCTGAACACCCCCAGCTCCCTCATCCTGTCTCCAGCACAGAGGGGCTTCAGACCCTCTGGATCTGCTTTCCAAAGGAATTAGCACGAATTTCTAGAAAAGTGTTAGAAAGCTTGTAAATCCAACAACTATAGATTAGAAGTTATACTGGGAATTCACTTCCACACCTACAGATGGTCAAAGATCAAAATGGAATGGCTTAGATCTGTTCAGGGCATGTAAACTAGAAAAAGCTAGAAAATGCAATACTTTCACTTGACACATTTTTTATAAAGCAGAGTTATATTAGTGATCAGAAAATAGAATTTTTTTCTTTGAAACAGTGTTTTTCTGTCATTTTATTCATGTCCCTCCCATGTTCTTCTTTCCTTGCTAAAAAACCCCATTTCATTCATAACAAATAAAAAAAAGAAAAAAGAAAAATATAATATTCTACTAGGTTTTTTTTAGCATCTTTAAATCTTTGTTTTAGTGTTAGTATTTTTCCTTTTGTTAAATTCTTAAAATTGTACCCTGTACATATTCCATGAAATATTCAAATTGTTTTATTTAAAAAAAATTCCCTAGGTTGCAGGTTTTATAAAAGTTCTTCTAAGTTACCAGTTTATTAAAGTACTTTGTTTCTTCTACAACTGCTTTCCTGAAGTCTCTCATCTTTTATTTGAGCAAGTTTTCTCCATCCTAGACAGATGAAAAACTGATGCCCAAAAAATTTCAAATAAAATGCCTAAATAGTGGAAAAGTTGCAAAAATGATGAAGTATTTCATTATTTTTATGGCTCTGTTTGACAGGTAGCTTTTTCAGAGCTTGAGAGCGTTGTACCTCACAAAAGCAATAATTTAAAACCTCATGGAGAGGGAGAATTGGGCTGGTTAATACAGTCTGATTGGCTTTTCAAGAAGTTTTTGTCAAAATTTCTCACAATAAAAGTTTTAAAGTAAAACAGGATAATAAGTTAGTTAACTCATTAAAATATAACTCAAAAATCAGAATTGGAAAACAGGAGAAAAGAATTTGCACAGCTCTGGGGTGTCATCTTTGGATTTCTGCAGATATCTGTGCTAGGACCCATGTCCCTCAACCCACTTTTAAATAGCCTAGAAAAATCAATAAATAGTATAATATCACATTTTGATATGGTACTATAATATTCACCTGTAGAAAAGATGAAGGCTGACTGAAGAATTATGGGAGCTTGCAAGAATCAGCCACAGAATAGATGAAAATAGATAAAAAAATAAAACAAATATGAAGTGATGCACATGGGGAAATTACCTCAAATAACCTAATTTTTATGTTAGAAGAAATGTACTCTGTACTAATTGTTAAGGTCAGAGATAAAGTTAAAGTTTATAACAGAGAGTCTATGCAAGTACCAGTGTGATATTCAACAGTGGCCAAAACTCAAAGGCAGGCTGGACAGGTGAATGGAGGAGACACTTCATGAAGGCTGCTTATAATACTACCTATAACACTACCTTTACCTCTGGAAGCCACACATAACAGAATATTCAGCAAAATTTTCACTGTATATTTGTACTGGGCTTGATTTTTCCCTAATACATCACTTTTGACTTCTTTTAGAAACAAGTGGAAACTAAACAAAACAGGAGGATGTGGCCTCAGGTTGTACCAGGGGAGGTTTAGATTCCATATATAGACAACGTTTCTTTACTGAAAGGGTGGTCAAACACTGGAACAGGCAGTGGTGGAATAACCTTCACCTTAAAGTGTTCAAAAATGTGGCACTTAGAGACATGTTTCAATGGTGAACCTGGTGGTGTTGGGTTAACAGTGGAACTCAATGATCTTAAAAGATTTTTCCAACTTTAGTGATTCTGTGACTCTCTGAATATATGAATCTCTGGCTAAAATCAATAAGGTCACTTTCATGTTCTTTCTGGAAATCCTCACCATCTACTCCTGTACCTCTCCCGGGCTAGAAAGTGGGAAAAGGTTTTGCAGACTACACTGTCCAGGTTGTAGTTAAATAAAAATTTTCTGTAGTCACAAATTCAGACAACACTGGCACAAGTGTGATGGAAGCAACCTCTGTCACAGGGAGTAGAAACAAGGGCTGAGGTCAAATTTCTTAAAGTGAAGGAGATTTCTTAAACTGACTTTGCTGCCAAAAGAACTGTGTGTGTGACTCACCTCTTCAGTAGCCCAGTCTGAACTAAACTGACGGAGTTTTTATTTTACTGTCATGATTGCAAATCAGAACATTTCAACAAAACCCCAGCATTTCTTTAAGAAAAAAATGCAGATTTTGTAAAAATTTAAATTCTGTTAAAATATCTCCTTACCCCCTCTCCTTCAAAAATAACCCAAAATTTTCAGGTGAAAGTTCCCCATAACTACTCCCCTGGGTGAGGCAGCTTAAGTTACTGCTTAAGTAAATCCCTGATTTGAGCTCCTTATGACACCCCAGGATAAGAACAAGGATGTCAATTCCAGTTAGCTGATGTTTGTTGGGTTACACAAGCACTGGAGGAAGAGCTCTGGCCCCCTATGTCTCTTTCACACGAAAACAACAGAATTTCCCAGGGAACATGGAAGGTGTGGGAATCACAGAATCGTTTAGTGTTGCTGTTAAGTCCTGATGGTCAATAAGAACACATACAGCTGTGTTCAGAGCAACAAGTAACACACACCTTTATTCTTGGCTTCTTTTTATATATATCCTCCCATAGTAGCAGGCCACCAGCCAGCAAGCACCCAAGCTAGGTAAGCAAGCAACAGCGTTTTAAATGGCTATCCATTATTATTGCTACACTTGGCAGAGTTGTGAGGTATTTGGAGATGTCCAAGGTTAAGTTTTGGTTCTCACAACTCTGAACTTACTGACTTACAGTCTGTTCCTTAATTGGCTGTGTACATAACTTACTTATCTTCGAGGATACACACGGAAGTTTGTCAAGTCAAGCTCTTCTTCCAGGGAGCCAACAGACCTACTGTTAACCCTTAAAGTTTAGGTTGGAAAAGACTTCCAAGATTATTGAGTCCAGCCTTTGACTGACTACCACCCTGTCAGCTGAGCCATAGCAATAGGTCCCACATGCAGTTGAATTTTGAACACCCCAGGGATGGTGACTCCAGCATCTCTCTGGGCAGTCCATTCCAATGCTTAACAATCACTTCTGTGAAGAAATTCCTTCTAATGTCCAATCTAAACTTCGCCTGGTACAGTCAGACTATTTCCTCTTGTCCTGTCCCTTATTCCCTGGCAGCAGAACCTGACCCTCAACCATCTCCCCCTTCTGTCAGAGAGTTACGGTCAGAAGGTCCCCCTGAGCCTCCTTTTCTCCAGGATGAGCCCCCCCAGCTCCCTCAGCTGCTCCTGCTGCTCCAGCCCCTTCCCAGCTCCGTTCCCTTCCCTGCACACGCTCCAGCCCCTCAGTGTCTCTCTTGTCTGAGGGGCCCAGAGCTGCCCCAGCACTGGAGGTGCCTCAGCAGTGCCAGCACAGGGACGGGCACTGCCCTGGTCCTGCTGCCACACCATGGCTGGGACAGCCCCGGGGCCATTGGCCTCCTGTCCCCCTGGGCACCCCTGGGCTCGTGTCCAGCCGCTGTCACCAGAACCCACAGGGCCTTTCCCACCAAGCATTTTCCAGATACTCTGTCCCAGCCTGGAGCTGCAGGGGGTTGTTGTGACCCAAGTTCAGCACCCAGCACTTGGCATTGTCAAACCTCACATGACTGGCCTTGGCCCATTGATCCAGTCTGTCCAGATCCCTCTGGAGAGTCTTCCTGCCTTCCAGCAGATCAAGTAATTTTGTCCATGAATTTACAGAGGCTACACTTAATCCCTTCATCCAGATCATCAATAATGCTATAAAACAGGACTGGCTCCAATAAGTGCCCTGGGGGGACACCATTAATGACCATCTTTGCCAGCTGAATGTGGTACCACTCAACACCACTCCCCTGTCCAAGGCCTGGGCTGCAGCAGCTTTTCCAGGACAATGCTACGGGAGATGGTATCAAAGGTTTTACTACATTCCAGCAGACTACATCCACAGTCTTTCCCTTATCCACTAGGCTAGTCATCTGGTCATAAAAGGAAATCAAAAATAAAAGGTGAGGCAGGACCTGCCTTTCAAAATCTATGCTGGCTGGGCCTGATTACTTCATTGGCTCTGTATGTGTTGTGTGGTTGCACTCAAGATGATATGTTCCGTAGAAGACTGTCAGCTGTTAAACAACAATATGATGTCCTTTAGGAACGTGATGGAAGGTCTAATGAAAAGGACTTGTGGATGACACCAAGCCCTTGTGCTGACAATTGAACCATGCTGTCTTAGCTTATCTGCAGAAATAAAAGCATCTTCTTTACAAGTGCAAACTTTGCAAGAATTAGCCATGTAATCTCTATTATAATTCTCAAATTCCAATTAATTTCTAGACACAATGAATGCCTTTGCATGGCAAATAGCAAACTAACTAGAAAATAAGGAAAGCCCTTCAAACACTGATATGCAAGTAAATGGCAATTAATATTAAGTAATCTCTTTCAAGAACATTCCATCAGGTTACCTATTTTTTTCCCATTCTAAATTTGGATAAAACTTAATAAGAATTAATTCCAGAGCATTTAAGGAGGATTTACATTTAGAACAAACTGAGTGTGCAAAAGGGTTTAGAGAAGATCTCCAGCTAATAAAATGTGACATCAATCTAATGAAAAAAACTTGAAGATCTGCAGCTAATAAAACATGACATCAATGTAATAATAATAAAAAAAACCTAAACGAAAGAGCATCTAGATGGTCCTCAGCCCTTCAAAGTCACCTCTCTGGAATCATGAAAATTTCAGCAGGAAAGAAAAAATCCAATATGAACATACACAAATAAAAGGCAGAAAAGATGTTAAGCTTTCTAAGTGGATGAGAAATTAAAATGTATTTGCTAGAGCCTGGGTCTGCTGGGGCCGAGTCTGTAAAAAATTATTCCAGTGCAGACTTGCAGGCCTTTTAACAGTAGAGGTACTTAATCTGAGAATAATGCAAAACAAATGAGCAAATTAGGATCATTCCTGGGAGCTGGGTTCTGGAGTGTTGCAGAATGAGGACTGATATCCTCAAGGCAATATTCTGGTGCCATTTGCAGTTAAAGTGTTGTTTTGGAAGACATTTGCTTCTCCACTAGCAAACCTAGACACAAAGGAAGAGTGAACTTTAAGTACCATTTTGTAGCTTTTCAGTGCTGTAAAGCTGTTACCTGAGGGATGGTTGGTGTTCAGTAACAGATGGAAGGTCCATCCAACAACACTAGCAAGCAGAGAGCCAGACTAAAAGTATAGAGTCAGGTGAGTGGTGGAGTCAGAGTCACTATAGAAAAGGTTTTGTTTCTGAATTCAAAGTGTTTATCATTTTTAGAAATGTAAAAGCTGTTTTTTTTCATTGCTAATTTTAAATCAAACACAGAAAACATTGTCTGTCGCTATTTTAAATTGTTTTGAATAGCAAAGTACCCTGGGACCCTTTCTGCATGAAAGATAGTACCTCAAAGTGCTTTATTGTTGTAATTTCCATGGAAATTAACATTTACTTGCGTGGTTATCACACTTTCTTTGCAATGTAGGGTATAGCCATCTAAATCCCTTTGAAATACAGTCACTGAGGTATTATCAATCTGACTCAAGATTTGATCTACTTTTCTGCTTGAGTTTGCTGAATACTTTTTCTTTTCCTCCTGGTGCTGAGCTGTACAAGTTAACACCAAAACGAACTTTAGAATTCAGCAGCCATTTCCTCCTGTTTGCTTTTCTTTCCCAATCTCTTTTATTCAGGTTCCTGCCTATCCATCCACCTGTGTCCACTGCAGGCACTTAATATCTATATGCTGTTTACATCACCACTTTAAAGCCACAGAATGTAAATCCACAAGGAATTTCATCTGTGCTACACACCTAGACAAAACCTAGGAGGGTGGCATATCTCTGATACAACTTCTGCAGCACTGCAGATGTTTGCTGGCAGTTTTCAGGGATCAGGAGTTTCCTTCCAGGAGCCAAAGGTCATCTAACCACCTTCCTCATCAGTGCAGGTTCACAGAGTTTTATTCTTTGAGACAGCTGTCGTTACCCAGGTGACATCATGGCATCTTAAATTCAGCCTTCATGACACCTTGACAGGGTTCTGCTATTCCAGCCTGGTCACCCCTTACAGCCTCCTGCCAGTCACCATGCTGCATCAATGTCCAGATGCTCCAACAAGGTGCCTGTGGACCTTATGCTGCAGTGTCCATGTTTGTTGCCTTTATTTTCCATAGGATTCTTGTTATCTTTTACCAAAACACATTCATTCTTGTGTCTGTGATAACATAACCACAGGCTTCTGGAACTGTTGCCACAGAAAAATCTCAGAACATCCTCAGACAGTCATGGGAGATTATGACTGTGATCTTATTAGCTCAAGGTAAGAAATCTGACTTGTGGGGCAATATGAGACTCCTGTAAGGCTTCTCAAAGACAGAGGTTTGTTGTTTTTTGTGGTTTTTTTTAATTACAATAGTAAATAAGAAAGCGAGTAGTCAATCTCAAAATAGAGAGGTAAATGTGTAGAAACAAAACACCAAAGTTCCTTCTAGAGTGACCTAATTCAGCTGGTTAGTGCTGAAATGCATCTCAAGCTGCTGCAAGGAAGACTCAGAATTGATACAGGAGGGGGGAGCAGGGGAAAGGCTATCAAGGCCTGGAACAGGGAAGTGGTGGAGTCCCCCTCCCTGGAGGGATTTAAAAACCATTAGATATGGCACCTGAGGATATGGTTTAGTGGTGGGCTTGGCAGTGCTGGGTTAATGGTTGGACTCAATCATCTTAGAGCTGTTAAATATGTCACTGGAGTTCCTTGGAAAATCAAACTGATGGTGTAAGTTAGCTGACTGCTCACTGTTCAGTGACTAGCTCAGTGACTATATACTTAAAAAAGAGTCATTGCTCCTAAGTGCTCTCACTGTATATCAGTTATCTTCCTATAAGTGATTGCATTTTTATAAATCTGTATTATTGTTAATGGAAGTGGATTATTTCTTCATCTTACAGTAACAAACCCAACCTTCAATTCCAGTGTGATCAGGCTTTTTTTGTATACCTAGGATTGCAATCTAAATGACATAACCTTTACAGAAGGTCAAACTAGTGATATATCAGCAACAAGAAATACGACTGAAAACTTTAAGTAATTCATACAACTGAGTTCTTGGTTGTTAACTTTCTTCTATTATTTTATTATCTTAATCTAGAGCTTTACTTCTAAAGTTGACTGTTTTAAGGACATCCACATTTAGTCACCCTATACTTCCCTCAAAAAAGTAAACACTTAATGATGATCCTTATGGAATGGCATGTTGTTTCAAAATGATGTTTTAATTTTCTTTTATAAAACACTAATAATCTTCTTCACTGAGGACTAGAACTATTTTTTTTTTTAATTAATTCTGTTTACTGCTCCTTTTCTGTCTGTGAAGGTGATACATCTGCTTTATAAGGGATGTTATTTGGATGCAAATGTTCTACTAAGATCAGCCATGGTGAAATAGTATTGGACAAGATAATATTAGACAGTATTAGCAGCAGCATGTAGAGAGACCAGAGCACAGAGCTATGACTTAGCAGTTCCAAAGTCTTTACACGTTTGACCAGTGACACGTGGGACTTTGGACAAGTCACATAATTCTGGTCTACCTCAGTTTTCTTACCTGTTAACTGGGTGCTAATAATAAAAAGACATGACAAACCAAGATGTGTTAAAAAGTGGTAGAGAGGAGACAGATATCCTCATTAGCAGCACAGAAAAATAAATGGGTAAGAATCTTGTGCCTTAATGATGGTTATTTTGTACAATGAAGTTCAAAATTCCCTGACAGGAGACATTATAAGTGGCCTTACCTAAAGCTGCTTTATCCATCTATCAAAGCATCAAAGAAGAAGAGAAAATGGTTGTTAAATTTCCACTTATTTTCTCTGATGTTCTACTTTAAGTTAGTGTTAATGTCAATTAGTTATATTCATCAGGTTTGACATTTTGTACTTGACAAATAGATGAAGGCTTAGTAATGCAATACAGTTTTCCTTATCAAAACTCTTTTTTTTTTTTTTGAAAGGCTTTTAATTACTACCCAACTTAACCAACATGGGTTTTACTTTTGATTAAAGTAACCATTGAAATCTTGACAATGCTTGACACACTCCAGCTGAATTTAATTAACTTTTTTCTCTCCCTTTTTTAATAGCTGCTGAAAAGTATGAGAGAATGAAGAAGAAAAAAAAAAGTCAGTTTTATACACAGTAACAGATGCTCTTGGTAGCACAGCAAAGTTCTGACTTTATTAACTCAATAAGAATACCCAAATTAATCAACATTTAGTACTGAAGTCAGAATATTTCTTCTGGAGAGGGTGAAATAAACCATGAACCAAAGAATCTTTGAACCATAAAAGGGATTTGGTTGGAAGGGACCTTAAAAATTATTTCATTGCAACACTCTGCCATGGGTTGCTCAAAACCCTGTCCAACCTGGCCTTGAACACTTGCAGGGATGGGGAATCCACAACTTCCTAGGGCACCCTCATGGCCAATAATTTCTTCCCAATATCCCATCTAACCCTGACTTTTGTCAGTGGGAAGCCATTCCCTCTTGTCCTGTCACTCCATGTCCCTGCTCAAAGTCCCTCTCCAGCTCTCTTGGAGCCCCTTTGGCTACTGGAGGCGAGGGGGTCTAAGCTCTCCTTGAAGCCTTCTCCAAGCTGAACAACTCCAACCCTCTCAATGTAGTGATTATGGACTTGGCAATGAAGCCACATTGTTATGAACCCACAAATTGCTTAATTTATACTGTATTTCTGTAGATGGTGAACTTGCTGTTGAATAACCACGACCTCCCAATTACCTCTGCATTTCAGAAATGAAAAATAGTCTTTCTTGTACAAAATAATAGCAAGCAGAAAAATGCAGGATAATGCATGTAACAATTCCTTAATAAATTCAACATCATATCTGTTTAACTTACAACTGAAAATAATACATTTATGTAAAAAACCCATAATATGCTATTTAGTGCTGCAAATGTCCCAGCAAATGTGGGTTTCATGATGAAGAAATTTGTTATCTTCATTCATATCTGCTAGTAGGTAGGATTTTAGAATTTTGACATAGTTATGCTTCTATAGTATGGCAACTTTCCAGGGTTTTATCCCACCAGATCACCATCAACAATGGATCCATCCTAGAATAAGTTTAAATCATCACTTTTGCTCCCTTTCCTCAGCAGTCAGAGATTCTAGAAATGAAATGTAGCTGAAAATTTTGAGAAAATCATAGACAGGAGAAGAGCAGATCTTGTCACTTCTAGTAGTCTGCTATTTTCCAGGCTAATATCATAGAATAGTTCATGTTTGAAGGGACCTTAGCAGGTTTCTATTCCAGTTTTTTGCTTAAGGCAGGATTTCCCCAAATTCAAACAAGGTTCCTGTTGGCTTTCACCAGTTCAGTGGCTTCCTGGGGAAGAGATTTCATAGTCTCCTTGTGCAACCTATTCTAACGCCTGAGCATCCTTGTGCTGAGAAATATTCCTTTGTGTCAAATTGTAACCATCTCCATTCCTATTTATGACTGTTTTCTTTTGTCCTCTTGCCACCAACTTCATTAAATGCACTCCACTCACTCAGAAGCTCCTTGAAGGTATAGGAGGAATACTCCCAGGTCCCCATTAAGCTGTCTCTGTTCCTGACTGGAAAAGCTCAGTTCCCTCAACTTCTCACAAGGCTCATGCTCTTCACCCAAAATGTGTTGTTGGATTTGTCAGACTCACTGCAGTTTATCAGTGTATTCCTTGTATTGAAGTGTTCAAAAATGGATCATCATGTGTTATCTGTATCTCTTTGTGAGGCAATTTAAACTAGTCTTATCTATCTTGCTGTTACTCAGTATTTGTAAACTTTTAACAATATATGATGAATGAAAGTATTTCTAATCTGAGCTTATTTAATTTTGGTATAGTAATTGTTCTTTGATTAAATACAGCAAGTTTCATATAACACAGGAATTTAATTTAACACAATTAAAATCTATACCAAACCCACAGTTTGAACAACAAAAGCCCACTAAGATATTTCTGGAGATATTAGCAGATCCTATGGCTATGTTATATGATTACTCATTGTCATAAAACACTTGGAAGCAATTACTTTTTAAATCTTCCTTTCATATGAGAGGTGAAAATTTGCTTCCTGTCAACATCTGTGGGACATTTTCCATGAACTTCAACAGGAGTTATAACTCACTCAGAAAGTACAAACAGTGTCTCTGTCTGAATACGAATTCGAGCACCAAGCGATAAATTATAAATGTGGAATTTGAATTGAAAACTAGGCAAATGTTTTACAAAATTTGATGTCTGGATTATTTCCTAGACTCTGTATGACAAACATAGCCCAGGGTGATTTAAACAGCTATGAGTTTCTTTACGAGCTTCTTTATTTCTGTAGGAGATACTGTGGGTCACACCCTGAGTCCAGCCCTGAATCCCATCCTTATCCTTGTCTTTCAGTTGTCTTCTCACATCAGCCGTAACACTTCTCCTGCAGTAAGGAATCAGGATGCAGGTGATTAACACTGCTTGTATCTGCTTCTGATTTACACTCTTATTTCTCTTCCTAATTACTGAGCACTATTAAAAATTCAGAGAGGATTGGATTAAACACCCATAAATGAAAATCAGACCGCAAGATTCCTAGAGACCTGCAAATTTTGCAAAATCACATTAAAGTGAAATAAGGCTGCTGGAACAGTGAGTGGACAGAAACAAAAAGCTGAGGTTTTAGTAGAAGACACAAAACCAGCTATTCCCAATTCTCGTGCCCACTAATGTTAACAGTTCATTGGGAGTAGTAAGTGCTCTCATTCAACACTACGGTGTGTTGAATTTCCAAGGATCAACTACTAATATTTAATAATAATATAATAATTATTGTAGTAATAAAAGTAGTAGAAGTACTAGTAATGATTATTGGAAGACAAAGCAGAAGGCTGATTTTCTCTGGCTTTTCAGTGCTGTTTGGGCAAGACTTTCCCAGCTTTGGATCCCAGGCTCTCCTTTTTCCTATTCTTGTCTGTGTACTGCATTTCGGATTCCCACATCTCAGGCTGGTTATCTATTTGTTGAATTTCATTCTTCCTTTTTTCCTCTTTCTTGATTCTTGCAGACTGTATCTTTCCTCAAGGCATCGTGTCATAGATTTTCACCCATGAGCAGGTCCTGACCATCCTTGAAATCCGTGTATCTGGGTGAAAGCAAAACATGGTCAGTGAGGTGTTGTCAGCAGAATGCACACTACCAGTGCTGGAAAGTGTTGTGGATTCTTTCTTGAAACAAGGCAGTAAAAAGAAAGCTCTATAAAAGCATTCTAACTAATTTGAGACTCCCTAAGGGGACTGATGAGAATATCCCAGCTCCCTTCCAAAATAACAGAGGGCATTGAAATGGACAGAGCTGTCTCTGTCATGGAGGGCATGACAAAGGACTTGGCTCTGCAAGCTCCCTGGTGTTTTAGGAATCACCCTACCCTTTCCAGGCAGAGGAGCACTGTTCATCATCATATGCCACTCTGGACTATAGTTCAAAGGCAAAGTTCAGCCTCAAGATTACACAGAGCCACTCGCCAATACACATCTGTATTTTTTCCTATACCCAAAGAGAAATGTCTCTTGCTAGTCAGATACACCTTTAGCAGCAGCTGAACAACAAAAGAAAGAAGATGCATCTTATTTGATAACTTGGTTCATGCATCCCAGTTGTTCCTGGCTGCCTCCCAGGAGCACCATAAAATGCTTTCCTGTAGGAGCAAGATATCCCCTTCCAGTAAAGGCACAGGATGCAAGAAGTTGTAACCGGTAAGTGTGATATACTTCTTGCAAGCATGATGGAGTAGAGACATCAGGGTAATGGGTAATAATGAAAAGGAAAATCAGCAAGCAAGTCTCTATAGTCATATAGACCAAACTGACTGTGTGACATTTCAGTTTTGAATGAGTGTCATAAACCCTAGAAAATACAGGTTTAATGAATATGCCTACATAAAAGCATAAACAACACAAACCTTTTCAGTGCAGTGTTTATATTTACAGCACATAAGTTACAAACTAAATTTACTCTGGGATGTGCTTCTGATATGATTGACTTTTCTGCAGAGAAATATTATCCGTAATCGTCAGATCACTGAGAGCAGGAAGGATCCATTAGTGATGTTGGGGATGATGAACTGAAGAAGTGTTTAGTGGTTTTTAATTATGCTAAAAGATGAAAGTGCTTGGAAAAGGGTGTAAGTCATACCAAAAGGAAAGAAAATGATCTGACTTTATTTAAGTAAGTAGACGTGTTTATTTCAAACAATTTTGAGATGATTGCTTATTGCATTAATATGTTTTAGGGAACTGATCTATTCCACTACTCTGTGGTTACATTGTTTAATATCAGCAGTCAAAACATTGAAAAAGTATGAATCTTGCCTATAAAGTTTTTAAATTACGAGATTTAAAAATATGTACAAAGATTTTTCCTATTTTAGCTGCAGAGTTATAAAAAATTCTCACTGCATTCATAATGTTATAATTATAATTGTTTAAAAGCACAGGATTCCTCAAGTGCTCCCAAGATCAGACTTCTAAAAAGAGGAGTGAAGTATTGACCTCACTGAAGTAAACAGAAAATGTACTGGTTATTTCAAGAGGACAGGATTTCAATATAGCAAAATTCAAAACAAAATTGTAACACATGGGACTTCTGATGCCTATAAATTAACAACATCTCTCTGGAAATGTGTTGCAGCCAGGAGTTTGATTTAAAACTGTTTTGGACAGAGGGAACCTGCAAAGAGCCTGAACCTGGTTTCATTATCCTGTACTCCTTTAAACCTCCAGTAATTCTTTCAACGTGACTTAGCACTTTACTGGTGCCAAACAGAATAGACTCAAGTTCCTTGTCAGGTTACTAAATCTGTATATTCCTCAAGTCCTCTGAGTAAGACAGGGACACAACTGTTGTGTGTCACAGCACCAATACTGCCCCTTGACCATCTTACTTACGAGACATCGTCTAGTTATTGTTGAAAGGCAGAAGTGAGGCAATGTAAATCCTCTTGGTGCTTCTAAATGTTCACTTCCCCAAAGACCTCTAGGTCTTTATCAAAAGCAGAATGACAACTTGCATAACCTTTGTGACACACTACAAAGTCTATTATATTCACAACCAGAATTTCTTTTCCTGCTGTTAAATCAGTTTGGGGTTTTTTTTGTGGCTAAGAATGTACCTGTTGACTCTGTGTCACTGGAGAACAAACACTTTATTGTTGCTTTACACATTTGGCTTTACACATTTACCACTATTTGGCTGATAAACACTATAATATGCTTTGGAGTCCTAATGTTGGGCATTAAGGTGCCTGACTATAATTTTTTGTTCATATTTCATGTTCTAGTCTCTGTTAAACCATCTCCTGACCTGTTCACAGCCCTGCACCACAACACCCATCATCTTCCATCTTTCTTGGCCTGAACTCCCTTAGAAATGAAAATTACAGAGCAACACTGCATAAAACCTGACTTACACCAAAACATATCTGTAAAAAATAAGTACCATGAGACTCCTCAGAAGGAGAAAGCTCATGGTTACAGCATCAACCAATTTTTTTTTTTCCTTTTTTTTGCTTTCATAGTGATTATCTCACTCTATTACTTTTATCCATATACTTGTATAATAGACAGGCAGGTATTTGTCTGAGGGCTGTGCAAGCACAGGATCCTTGCTTGGCCACTTATGCTAATGTATGCTTAAATAATATAAAGTAGTATAAAGAATAAAAACCTAGTGTCTAAGCTAAAATGCAAAATAGAGTACCCACCCCTGGGCTGCAGAGTTATCATGACTCTGATTGGAAAATTTTCTAATTGAACATTAAGTGTCATTTTCCAGTCATTCAGTAACCGGATCTCATTTAAGGCTTTTCAACTGGGAAAAAACCCCCATATGTTTTCCAAAGAAAAAGCTCACCCTGCTTTCCTCCTACCTTCCAGCTTAACACCTCAGTGGGCTTTGTGGTTGCAATATTGAATTTCTGATTACGGGTAAGATGTTTACAACACAGATGATAGTTATGAGTAGAACATCTCAGAACAAATTTAATTTGTTTCCGCTGTGCTGTAAAAAGATAGGAAAAAGAAATATAAACCCAATCTTGTTTATGGTTTTATAAAGTCATATTCATTAAATCCATATGCTTGGCATTTCATGTAATTTGCTCCATAAAAAATAAAAATGTTATTTTTGTTTAAGCCTCTTTGACTGCAGGGATTTGCCTCCCAGTTGTTACTCTTCATTACCAACAGTTACCCAGGACAGCTTCTAATATTCAGAGCTGTGTCTTGCTCAAATCCCTGCTGAATGTAAGAAAAAGGTATTTAGCTGGAATAATACCAGGATGGTAGCTGAACTAGGGAACGTATCTTGTTTAATTGGACTGACGTACATAGTTTAATATTAAGACCTAATCTAATCCTGCTAATGGAAAAATTTAATATTCTGATAGAGTCACTTAATGAAATAGAATATTATGGCCTCTGTTAAGAAGGAAAGAAAAAAAAACCACCTTAATTTGCACAAGCCTGTTAGCTCAGTATGTATTTTTCATTAGCAATCATATGATTCTAATCCTTAGCCCAATGCCCCTGTTTTCTTTTAATTGGTGGTTTCAGATAAAACCCTGGAAAACCTTGTCTTAAAATAAAGTCATATTTCACCTTGATATGGCACATCAAATGTGGTATTATTTCCCCCTTTATGGCTTTGCTGTTTAAGATGATGCTGCAGCCTCTGCTGTATTTGGTCATGCTGTGGATATCAAATGGACAGTCACAGGATCCTAGAATGGTTTGAGATTGGAATGGGCCTTAAAGAACATCTAGTTCAAGCCCCCATGCCATGGGCAGGGATACCTTCCACTAGCCCAGGTTGCCCCAAGCCCCGTCCAACCTGGCCTTGGAACTTCCAGGGGTGGAACAGCCACAGCTTCTCTGGTGTGGCAGGGCCTCACCAGCCTCACCAACCTGCCTCACAAACAACAGCATGGTGGGTTAAATGCTGTAGGGTCCTAGGCTACATTTATGGTTCTGCTAGGAACAGTACTCTGACTGCCTCCTCATAGCCCTAAAGGAGTTGACAAATCCTCAATGCATAGAAATACAAAGAAATAAATGTTAACTTACACCCAGGAGCCAAGAGGGATTAAAAATGGGTGGAGTTTTGGTTATCTTCACACACTCACACAGAAGAGAACAACAGTCACATCCTCAGGGAATACCAGCCAGGCTCAAAGCCATTTGTGGAGGTCAGAGCTGGTGTGTTGTGGCGAAGCACAGGAATCAAAGATGCAATCCTCATGGAGGTATGGTCAATGTTCCAAATTTATTGCTTACTTGAATAGTTTATATAGAAAACTACATAGGACTCATACATGCTGAATTCTCATTGGACTGATACGATTAGTACGATGTCTTAATTCACCATTCTATTGGTTAATATAAATCATTAGCTAATGGTATGTGATGCTTGTACAGCAACTTTATTATAGCAGCTCTATTGTTTGCTATAGCAGCCTTATTGTTCACTTAAAGCCTTGCAGTTTATCATGGCCTTGTTCTTACTCTTCTTTAGTTGCTTCTTTGTTACTTTCTGGTTATCTGGTTTCTCACTTTCTCAGTACGTAGCTTCAAGATCTGTGCTGCCTGTCACAAAAGCTGGATTGTGCAAAGCATCCCATAAAATATTATGGCCTGAATTTTCCAAAATATTCCCAACATTGGTGAGGGTTGTGGATATATCTGTATGATGGGAGCCGGAAGTTATTTTCATTTTCTATGGAACAAGTCCAAGGACATCTCTCAGGTATGGTACACCTTAATTTGGGTGTGAGACCAGGGAAACCACAGTGTTTCTGGTCCTCCTGGTAATATGAAAGATAAAATACCTTTAGTACAGGCATAGGTAGATTCAGCCTATAGTCAAGGCAAAAAGGAAAACTAAAATGCCAAGCATTTCATACAGCTCTAGGACAACCTCCTTCTTCAAAATGGCTCAAAACAGCTTCAGACTTTTACATGGCTGTAAAATTGAGATAAAAATACAAAACCTGTAACGAATTTCCAAACTACACTTTGTGGCCAAAGAAATCCCATAAAATTGGCACCTTTGCTGTGCTCTAAACTGTTGCTTATGGTTTGTGTGCAATAATAATTAACCCAAACATGAAATCATCCTCAGGCCTATCCCTCTGACCATCTGTGATGGTGTTCTCCCTGCCCAGCCATCCAACCTGACCTTGATTTCCCTAACCCAGCTCAAGGGATAACAACCACCAGTGTTCCTAATGGGTGTGTCTGATCCTAATAGCTGCATCCACTTAAAGTGGATTTCAGGGAAAAAAACAACATCACAACAGCCAAGGGATTAAGACTTCATCTAATCCTGTTTATAGAAAAATTATCAGAATTACTGTACAGCATTTTTAAATACAGACGTGGAGTGAGTTAGGATGAAGCACCAACCAAAAAAATGAAACCCAAAGCCCGGGAGAGCAGAGCAGATCACAAAGTAAGACCTGTGAAACAGCGAACAGAAACTAGACCAAAGATAAATAAATTTAAAAACCTGTGAACAGAATTATAGATGAATGCCTTAGCTTTAGGCATTCCCAGAGTTTACTGGCAGTAAACTGGAGTTGGACTGAGGTATTCCAGAAAAAAGATAATGGTGATGGGAAGGAGCCATTTCCACTTCTCGGGAACCATTCCCCAGAAAGGGACAGAACCCTTTCCTCCCTCTTAGAGAAGAATTACAGGACAAGTTAAAAAACCAGTGACGCCAGTTAGACAATTCCACAGACACTGGAACTGAGTAACAGATTTGGGCTCAGGAATGGGCTCTGGCATTGGTCAGCAAGTGGTGAGCAACTGTATTGTTTTCCCCCCTCATTATTATCATCATTATTATTTACCGTTGTTATTGTATTTTACATTGTTTTCAATTATTTAGCTGTTCTTACGTCAACTTAGAAGTTTTGCTTTGATTGCACTGGGTGCAGGGGAAAGAGGGGGTGGGTGAACAGCTGTGTGGTACTTAGTTCCCAGTTGGGCTTAAACCAAGACACCACTTCAGTATCCTTTAATCCTTAATGACTACTTTCACTTCTCTGTGGCAACACAGAGACAGGCTTGTAAGATACTACAGAATACTGCAGACAGCAAAATAGGTGCTTGTATTCACAGTTGGGGAAATCTATGACATACTTGAGCGCCATAAATGGTAGCTAAAAAGCTGTACAAGTGATTGGTTTCAGTGGTTTGAGAGATATGGCACAGGTAGAAACAGTCAGAGCAGCTCAGTGTGAGAATGCACGTTGATAGTGCTGATGATTTCTAGCTGGTGGAGATCTCACAGGTGGGTGCAGGAGATACAGCTCCAGCATGTTTTTCTGTCCATGGTTTGTTTTGTGCTGGGGCATGCAGTGTTTGTGCTTAGCACAGGATAAAATATTAGCTATGTTTAAAGTTTTTGTGGGAGTGGACCCACCATCAGCAGGGCAAGAATTGCCCATGAGCACAGTCATAATGTGTTGGGGTGGGAGATTCCATCACCTGTTCCCTACCTCACAGGACTTTGTTACTCTCTAGTGTGGATCTTGAGAAAAGAGTTTTATTGTATTTCTTCCCTTTAATGCTGGTGTGATTTTAGTGAATACCACTGGAATGAAGAATTGCTGGACAGAAGCAATTACCATCTGTCATCAGAACATAAAAAAAAAAAAAAAAGACAAAAATAATAACAATAATAGCAATAATAATAAAAGAAAAATCACATCAGTGTTTTCCAAATAGGTCCATGTGTTCTGATCTTTTTGTCTTAAAAATCCTTAACCAAATAATAATATCTCATAGAAAATTCTCAAGTGTTTTTTTTTCCAGATGACAAGATCATGAAAATTCTATTATCGTACCTTATATATACAGTTGAATGAATATTTCCTTCGAAAATGCCATGAAATTTAGTTTTTAAAGGCCTTGTATCCCATCCCATTCCTAACCTAATATATCTTGATCAAGTCTTTCATGTATACAGCTATGTTGAAATTGCTATCATACATATTCATAGATACAGTAATTGCTGCTTTACATGCTCCACAAGGTTTTATAAAATATTAATTGCCTATTATTCCTATTGCAGGTGGAAATACTGGAAAGATGGCTCCCTCCTGTAATATAATAAACTCATTTCAAGTTACTTTATTGCACTCTGAAACAGAGATGTGTGCACTGAAACTTGGCACGGTCTCAAGATACATGATGATATTCTCAATTTCTGTTTCTTCAAAGTTTAGATTTTGACAACTTTGGAACTGTTAAAATTCTAATAGCAGAGAGGTTTTTCTCTTTAGGTGTAGCTAGACTCTGAGATGCACGACAACAGAGTCCTCAGGCCATATACAGATTTTCCAGACGAGAGGCCATGGTCATGTAAATTTATTTTCTTTTCATGGTAATAAGATCATGAAAGAATTCATGGTACATTCATGGTCTTCTTGTGGCATGTAAGTAAGACACGCTCAAGGCTCATGGTTTCCATATGGGTACACTTAAAAAAAAAATTTGGATAAAAAAAGCCAGAGACTCCCCGTGCTAAGGGGTACTTCGTCCCTATGGACTATACACAGCAGAATGGATTATCAGACAGGTGGGAAGAGAAGATAAAGCTCATTCTGAAAGAGCCTAGATGATGAGCTGGTAAAAGGAAAGAAGTGGTTGTGTCCTTACCTGTTGGTTAGTACAAAGACTTGAAAGAATATTTGGGAAGGTGAAGACTTTGGGAGGGTACACTGGGGTTGTAGATAAACTAGGGTTTAGGTTTTGATGGGAAGTAATTTAACTGTGGAAAAAGATGTGCTGACCTAACTCTTTTCAGCTGCACATGGACAGTCAGGTCCTTGTCTTGGCCTATGGTTATTCCAAAGACAAAATCCTCTGAAATATGTGCAGTATCTGGTCTCCAGGACTAAATGCCTTTTTTTAAATCTGCACTACTTTTAAATGTATGACATTTTGGTACATTCCTTGTGGAAATTCTTGGTTATGGAGTTTTAATACTTTCTGGCACAATAAAGAGGAAGACCAGGAATCTGCTGATTTCTCTGGGTGTCATGGCCTCTGGGCTAGATTTACTCATGCAGCTTCTGTCAAAAAAGTGTGCAACATCAGTAGTTTAAGTTTCTCATATGGCTACTGCAGAGATCTCAAAAAAAGAGATTGCACAGTTCAGAAATGTCAAACACCCTAAATTTTAAAATGGATGCTACATTCTGTAAACATATCTCCACTGAACAGATGACTCAGACAACAGTGAGGTACAGACATTTATAATTACCAAATCTGTCTCCTGGTGTTGCCAGTTTAGGGACTATCTAAACACAGAGATAAGGTCCAGTTTAGAAAGGAGACATTATTTACTCTGTGCAGGATGCAAGGCAGAAGTTTTTCTACAAATCAAGCACATTGATTCTCAAAATCTTACACTATATAGACATTTTAGCAAAAAAAGGAATCACAGTTCATTGGCTACTAGTTACCAGTTCTCTTCTTAATTAGATTCTACCTTCTATCAGTTAAATTCTCTTGCTTCTCATGTTAATTAGGCTGCATATTCAATCTTTCTCTTTTGCATTGGTGGGTTACTTGAGTCAGTGATAGGAGTAAGTGACAAAAGACACATCAGGAGCCCACAACTCAACAGGAAGACCCTAGATTATAAAATAAAAGCTTGGGTGGTCTCTTGTTCATAGCTCCTTTTTTTTTTTCTTATTTTTAATTGTAGGTCCAATATCTGAAATTAAATTAATGTTTAAAACTCCTGAAAGTAAGACACAAGTAAAGTCTTCAGTCATGATTGATCAGCTGGTCAATGATGTTTATTAAAAATCAAAAGCTAAAGAACTAGCCAGAAAAGTGTAGCTACATTTGGGATTTTTTTGTTTTTGTGTATTCAAAGTTTCCAGAATCCAGAACATCACTGAACTACTGAAGCATCTATTGCTGTTCTCAGGCATTGCAAGCTTGAAGCTTGATGCAGGCCTTGGTATCATTTGCTGTAATTCAACTGACTTTGTTACAGCAGCAGAGATCAAAATCTATTTGGTATTTCACAAAATATAAATGGATAGACAAAAAATCAAATTTCTTTAGGGAGGAGATTGTATATTTTTTTTGTTAACATGGAAGCACACTACATGTTTGGCAAACAGGGAAATGTATGGGTCTTATGTTTTTTTCTCTTCCACACACCTGTTTGAGGATATTAGAAAGCCTTTTGTACTTATATAAAGTAAATTTACCTGGATTTCATTTAGAAGCTTTGGGACTATTTGTTCTTCTATTAATTCAGGAAATTTCAGTGGGTGGATTGTGCCTGGCACATAGAAGCTGTCTCAACAAAAGGGTAGATTTTGTGAGGCCTTTTTACAGTCCAAATTGTCCATTACTGTGGTCTACCTAATCAGCTGCATTAATCCAGTGCTTTTGGTAGAATACCTTTAGTGTCTTAAGTGCCCTAACATGGTCCTAAAATGTATTCAAATTTAAAGCAATTTACATCACTGATCTACTCTTAATAGTAAAGATATTATTCAACAAGGTGTTACACAGGCTTGAAGATTTAGCATTAAGAAAAGCTTTTCTGAAAGTACATTCTCAGAACACCATTTAAATCTTGGACAACATGAGAAATCCTTTCCAAATTCGTGCCAAATGAACCTGTCAAATTACATGCCACCTATTTGAAAGTTAAATGAGAAGCTTTTCTCACAGGGAATATGCTCATTGATTATCCCTATGAATACAGCTCCCTTCTGTTACCAAGAAGTCTGTTAATAGGTTTTCTCACTGTGGTCGAGCAGCGGAATTTGAAGTGCGTAAAAGTTAACAAAACTGTGTGTATTACGAACCAAAGACATGCAAAAAGTAGAGGAAGAAAGCCCTGAATAATGTGATGAAGCAATTCAAGGAGAACTCAGAAATTCCCCTAGCATATATTTCCTTCATAATCACAGTGCTCATCCAATTCTACCTTCCCTGAAAACTTTAAATTACATCGTTGCTTATTCAGTCATGAAAACTAAAATTTGGTTATAAAAAAAAAAAGTCCAAGGAACCTTGGGACATATTTTATAAAGACTTTTAATTAAGTTTTACCCAGAGTTTTGTTTTATTCTGGAATAAAATATAAATTCCATTCTACAGCTAAGCTTTTGGTATGAAGTTTTCTTGTGGTGACACAACGTACTGACTTCCCAGTAGACAGAGATAAGAAGCTGAATAGTGCCCCTGTAATCAAGGAGGAAACAGTTTGTGACCTGCTGAGCTACTTGGATCCTCACAAGTCTATGGGACCAGATGGGATCCACCCAAGGGTGATGAGGGAGCTGGTAGAAGAGCTCCCCAAGCCACTCTCCATCAATTACCAGCAGTCTGGGCTCACTGGGGAGGTCCCAGACGACTGGAAGTTGGCGAATGTCACACTGATCCACAAAAAGGGCTGCAAGGAGGACCCAGGAAACTCCAGACCTGTCAGCCTGACCTCAGTGCCTGGTAAAGTTATGGAGCAGATCACCCGAAGTGCAGTCACACAGCACCTACAGGGTGGACAAAGGATCAGACCCAGCCAGCAGGGGTTTAGGAGACCAATCTGATCTGTTTTTATGATCAGGTGACCCACTTGGTGGATGAGGGGAAGGCTGTGGATGTGTCTATCTGGACTTCAGCAAAGCTTTTGACACTGTCTCCCACAGCACAGTCCTCGAAAAGCTGCAGCCCAGGGTTTGGACAGGGGCACTCTGTGCTGGGTTAGGAACTGGCTGGAGGGCTGGGCCCAGAGAGTGTTGGGGAACGGGGCTGCATCCAGCTGGGATCTGCTCACTAGTGGTGTCCCCAGGGATCAGTGCTGGGTCCAGTCCTGTTTAACATCTTTATTGATGATTTAGATGAGGGGATTGAGTCCATCATGAGTAAATTTGCAGATGACCCCAAGCTGGGGGGAGTGTTGATCAGAGGAGGGCTCTGCAGAGGGACCTGGACAGACTGGAGATTGGGCAGATTCCAATGGGATGAGGTTCAACCAGGCCAAGTG
>VYXB01002800.1:361176-386573 GCA_013397135.1 Pachyramphus minor
TCAATCAAACAAGCAAGCAAACAAAAAACTTCTACTTTTTTTGGGGAAAAAAGTGAACTTTTTCACTTTTAGACAGAACCACTGTTACTGTGTTTGTGTGTGTGTCTGTGTGTGTGTCCCATTCAGGCCACCAGCTTCTCTACTATGGCTGCAACACATAACAGCCCAGCTTTCTGTCAGTGAAACTAATTGCAGATCAATGCAGAAAAGGCCCTTCCTTTCCTTTTCTTTCACTCTGCCTGTGTCTGTTTGGTGTTCCCCCAGTGGAAAATGTGCTCAAGGCCAGGTTAGATGGGGTTTTGAGCAACTTTGTCTAGTGGAAGTTGTCCCTGCCCATGGCAGGGGGATGGAACAAGATGATCTTTAATATTCCTTCTAATTTAAACCATTCTAGGATTCTATCTGAATGTGCATGTAATAAGCCACACTAGTTCTTTTTTTTAACTAAAAATTACCTTGCTGAATTCACTTTCTAGTGGAGAATTAATCCAACTGACAATGCAGCTGAACAGTGGAAAATGCAAACTCATAGGAAAAAATAAAGAAGCAAGATGTGATTTGTGCCTTTAATCATCAACCTGCTGATTGCAAGGACAATAAACAATCTTTTCAGCTGTATCCTCTGATCTTTTCTTAGAGGTTGCAATCATATGCATATTCTCTTTTGTCTCATTTCAGATACTTGGAAAATCAAATCAAATGAAATAACATAAAAATATAAAACCCACCAAGCAAAACTACAGTCAGTAAAGGGAAGATTAACAATTTGCTCATGTTTAAACCTTTACTCCATCTTCTCTAGATTTTCTTCATATTGAAGCAGCTACATTTTTAAAGACCAACTCTGCAGGCGGTAAACACTGAAGTGGTCCTTCATCTGCTTTTTCTTTTACCCATCAGTTGAAGAGCCTAAGGATTGTTTTATAGCTTTTCCTGATTTCTGGTTAGCAACGTTATCAGCTTGGCATATCTGAGTAGCTGCAGATGTGGGTGGTTATTTGCTTTGTGAAATCTCGTTTGATTAATGTGTCTTTCTTGTGCTTAAAAGTACATGTCTTTTATAATCTGCAAACAAGAGATCCTGAATGGCCACCTGCATTCAGTTCTCACCAGCATTCTCAGCCATTAGATTTCCCATGACG
Source organism: Pachyramphus minor (assembly GCA_013397135.1). Classification (NCBI taxonomy): domain Eukaryota; kingdom Metazoa; phylum Chordata; class Aves; order Passeriformes; family Tyrannidae; genus Pachyramphus; species Pachyramphus minor. The sequence goes on from VYXB01002800.1 coordinate 362,319, forward strand.
TAGTCTCTCTGTGTGTATTTTTATGGAGAGGCACAGGAGGGCCACACCTTGTGTGGAGGGGAGGACAAAACCTCAGGCATGAAGTGCCTTCTGTATTTCAACTAATCTGGAATAAAATATTTTTATTAGGGTCTGACTGATGAATACATACTGGTGATTAAAAATGAATTTTTTTTTAAAAAAAGATGGAGAAGGTGAAGGAAAACAGAGCTTTTAATTGCATATTTCCACACAGCATTGCAAAAGATTTTTTTCTTTGGATCAATAAAGGCACGTGGAAAACAGCATTTAGTTCTGGCACTGGTGATGTCTCACATACCTGCCAGCATAGGGATCACAACATCTGCTATGCAGCAGCATTGCACCATACACTCAAGGCTTCATCTGCAAGCAAACACAAAATGTTTGCTGAATCTCTTGAACCCTAGGGTTCAAGATCTTTTCTTGCTCCCAGGCATGGAGTTAGAAGAATACAGCAAGTCCCAGTGGCAGTAAATGACTTTTCCATAAGTGTTGTTTTCATTGCACCTTACTGACTTGAATAATAATTAAAAGAAAAAAAAAAAAAGTCTAAACATGCAGTTTCTTCTATCCAAGGCCCATAAAAACATCAAAAGTTTACAAAGATAAAAAAGACAGGAATTACCTTTTTATATTGGGGGGTTAGGAAAATGTGAATAATGCAGCTTTCAGTGTTTGGTTGGTTTTGATTTTTTGTTGTTGTTGTTTTGTTTTGTGGTTTTTGTGTGTTTTTTTTGTTGTTGTTGTTGTTTTCTTTTTGTTTTGTTTTTTTTTTTTAAATTTATAGATCAGGGAATAGAAGAAAATGCACAAATAAGCTCAGCTACAGTTAGCAAAGGTTATTAAAAATTTATGCCCTGTGACAATGCTTTTAATATTGTAGACATCTGTGCTTGTCAGCCTAAGTAAGAGTTTAGGTAGACTTCAGCAGTTTTAAGAAATAGGGCTAATTTTATGTGTTTCAAAACATAAAAAATCACCCCCAAACAACAACGAAAAAACTCCAAACCCAGACATGAATAATTTAGAATTAACATAACTGAAATAATTAATGTAGACTTCACATGAGATACACGTCAAAAACATTATGATAATAAAGACTTATAAGCTTTGGAAAGGTTGAAGATATGTAGTTAAGATAATTTGCATAAATATTCCATTATCTCTGATGTTCATTAATTCACTTAATGGCAATATTGAGATGTGGAAATTCTGACCAAAAAACTGATTAATGAAGATGTACGCACAGGCCTTTTTGACATTGTGGGACATGTCTTCCAGTAAGAGCTAACACTGCCACATAAGATGTATGAAGTAATTTTTCAGATGCATTTGAAGTTAGGTTTTGTAGTGTTTATCTACTGTGCTTGCATGGATTTTCAAAAATAGAAAAAACACTCAGCAAATTGATTGTTTGGCTTTCCAGAAGTCAATCGTAATAAACCCCTAAAAAACCCAGCATGTTTTAGGCACTGGGTTGAAGTGCTGTTTAAATATTGAACTCTTTTCTTCAAGTCTTTCTATTTCAGCCTCAAGGTAACTCAGTATACAACTGACATTGTGAGACACACTTAAGAGTTCTAAATGCAATTTTATTAAAAATTATTCAAAGCAAAATAGAATAGACACTTGGCTCCCTTGATGTCCAGCAGAGATACATCACCTCTGTTTCTGGGCAGTAGTTTTAATGCAATCCTTCTTCTCTCAGGCAGCTGTTCTCTTGCAACCCAACAGAGCACATCAACAGCCCTCACTGTATTTGTCACGGCTTCTGTTTACAGTAGCACAGGAAGGCCTCCTTTTTTTTCCTGGGGTTGTTGCTCTTTTTAACATATGGCTGGCCTTTGAAGCTCCCTCTCATTTAATTTTGTATTTTGTGAGGCATTCCCAGCAACAAAATCTCTGTGTGTCTCTTGATTTGAGTGAGTTTGGCTCTTTGGATTTATGATGCATCTAATAGCACCAGGAAAGCCACCAGCAGGCCATTAAAGTGGTCTAGGCCTAAATACAAAAGCAGATGTCAGGAACTTATATGCCTCCATGGGGGTTTAAGATCCCATAGGTACACATAGCAGCTGCACTGAGCAGTTTAAATTCTCACTGCTGGATATTCTCAAGGCCATTTGCTTGTCCCTGGCAGCACTGAGCAAATAAACCCTGGCTCGTACCCAAGTCCCATCAGGAACCACTAAACAGTGAATTCCTGACTTCTGCAGTTACTGGAGCCTGGTGATATCCACATAACCTGACTGTGCCCACACCACACACTGGAGAAAGTGGGAGCCTCTTTTTTCCCCATTTGCTTAAAACTAACCCCACAGTCAAAGTTCTCACACAGTGTTTGCAAGAACAAGAGGCAAATCTCACTGACAGCCCTGGGAATGTGAATCAGTGTTTCCTGCTTCTCTGTGGAGAGTGGGCTGGAAAAGAGCAGAATTTTGCTCAATTTGTAGCTGAAATTTGGATGGGACTCAAATATTTTGATCATGTAGAAGAGTGAGTGCTAATCTAGAAGCTTGAAAAAATACCTGTCCACTGCGTTCACACAAGAAGTGCTTTTTAAGTGGTGAAACATTGGCATAGGTTACCTAGGAGAAGCTGTGGCTGGAACCTGAAACATTCAAGGTCAGGTTGGATGGGGCTCTGAGCAACCTGATCTGATAGAAGGTGTCTTTGTTCATGGCAGAAGGGGTTGGGCTGGATGACCCCTAAAGGTCCAACCCAACCCAACCCAACCTATTCTATGTTTCTACAATCTTCTCTTTACCTTCTTCTCTTTCTGCAAAAAGCAGAACATCTTTCTTCCATTTCACGATCAGAAGAGGGCAAAGCTGCCTCTGTTTCTCTTCTTACCATCTCACAAAGACTCTTACAGATGATCCAACATTGTTGTGCTCATGATTTCTCCCCCAACGCCTCCATAACATCCACTGACAACAGTTAAGAATAAACATAGGTAATAATAATAAACTATCACTTGAAACCCAGTGGACTGTAACTGCCTTGAAGTGATTTTCTTATGTTGGGCCTAGGTTTGCCTTTTACCAAACTTCTCTGCCCTTCTGCATCTCAGTTATTTTTTTGTCCACAGGTCATCTGGCTGCTACTTGAAGATATCTCCTTTGGTTGTCTGTGTATGGTAGTGGGCACATCGAATAAAATAAAAAATATATAATAATAATAATAATAAAGTGGAAATAGAGGGGAATATTCAACTAATTAATATGAAAAAAGTAGAAAGTAATCAAAATTGGGCAGGGTAACACTAGAACAAGAAAGCACCTTAGAAAAATAGCAAAATTTAAAACCATTCACAGATATTCTAAGGCTGATACCCCACAGCTGTTACTTGGACTCCTTTCGAGACCTTTTGTTATTGTCCTTTACAGAAGCACAGAGTTTTATATCTCTTTATATCTTGTGTGTAGAATGAATGATCCTTTTCCACTGGAAGCTTGCTCCCCCTTTTCAGTACCCTCACAGAGGTCTATTTTCCCATGCCACACATTGCAGTGACCCCTGTTGCACAATGTTCAATTTGGTTTCCCTGAGAAGAAAACCTATTACTCTGTGCCACGTTAGTGTCAAGTGTGTCCTAACCAGAATCAGGTGCAGATGTTAAAATTCATATTGAAAAACTGCTTTTGCTGTATACTGAGGCAGAAATGTATATGCACACTCACGGGACCAGGCGTCAGAGTTAAGCATTGGAAGGACTGTATTTTGTTGAATTTGTTTTTTTACCCTCCATCAGCCTAAGAGACAAAGTTTGAGAACAGACTATAAGAGAAGGGAGGAAAGCTTTTCTATTACTAGTAGCAGCCAGCAAATTCATGCAGCTTTCTTTGAGCACTAGTTTTTGGGGCTCAGTAAGGTTTAAAAGGACTTTAAAAGATACGTAATTCAGGATTGTGAAATGAAGCAGCCAGTAAAAACCACTGGGACTTAGAATGTCTTAGAATCTGTTCCTGCAACTGCTGCTGATCCAAGAAGCTATCCAGGCACATATTACATAGACTTTGTTTGCTAAACTACTGTCTAGAGGAGAAAGCAGCAGCACATCCATGGCATATGTTAACTGCTCCTACAGTATACATGTAACACAGTTTTTTCTGCCCTGAAAGCACGTTTTTGTCTAACAGGGAATAAATACTAATAGTATGGTGCCTGATAGAAAGAACAGCTCCAATCCTCTAAATTAATTTAATTCTCTTGAGATTTAGAGAGCATTAGAGGATTTTATTGCTATTGATTTCTTTTTCAACCTAACTTAGGACATAATTTTGAGCTATGATTGTACTGATGTGACCCTGTTAAGTACCTCTTTTTGTAGGGACATAGAGATACACAAGCTGAGAGTGTTGAGGTTGTTCAGCCTGCAGAAGAGAAGGCTCTGGGGAGACCTGAGAGCCCTTTCTAGTGCCTAAAGAGGCTCCAAGAGAGTTTTATACAAGCACCTGGAGTGACAGGACAAGGGTGAAGGCTTCACACTGACAGAGGACAGGGTTAGATGGGATATTAGGAAGAAACTCTTGACTGGCACACGTTGCCCAGAGAAGCTGTGGCTGTCCCATCCTTGGAAGTGTCCAAGGACAAGTTGGACAGGGCTTGGAGTAACCAGGTCTAGTGGAAAGTGTCCCTACCCATGGCAGGATGATCCAATTGGCATTGGATGATCTTTAAGGTTCCTTCTAAACCAAACCATGCCACAATTCTCTGATAGGTATTATTAGCTGAAATGCTGTGCAGACACCTTCTATATCTCTAAACAGATTGGTTCAAGTAAGAAAATGCTGCAGCTCATCATGAGCAGAGTGAGCCAACTGACAGCTCAAAAGAGAGCTCAGGTGAGAGATCCACTGCCCCTCCTTCCTCGGGGTAGGAAGTCAGTGTCATTTACAACTCAAGTATTCCCTGTGAACCAAGCCCTAATGAGGTAGAAGTCCTTTGTCATTTTCCTCTATCTTCCCTTTCCAGTTACTCCTTCTAAAACAGGTGTGTAGATTTGAGCAAACCTTTGATGTGATTGTATGAAAGACACCTGTGACCCTTTGTCACATAAGGGGTAGATCAATCGTTCCCTAACCTGCAGCCAAAATATGTATGAATTAAAGAAATAATGAAATTACTGGTTTTGTGTGAGAAGGAAGGAAACAAACACTTTTGCTGGCTCTGCCTCTTCCTCCCACTCACCAATAGATGGTGGCAAAACTCCTTCCTTATGGTTGTCAAAGGCTTGAGATTGTATCAAGGTGATGTATCACTGCTTCCTCCAGCACTTTTCACCCTCTGATTCCGTTTTCTGAACAGCATTAAATCTTTTCCTCCCTAACAGTAGTCTGATTTTTTTTTCCAGTTTTTCTTAACAAAAGCTGTGGGAAGTTTTGACTTCATTTTAATCTTCTTTGCATTTAATAATCTACCTTCACCTCCTTCTCAAGCAAAGCAGGGAAAAGGATGCAGTGATTAATCCCTTTAGAATTCCCTACATCTGAAACCTGTGGGGGATTAATCATTTTAACAACTGATGTAGGTATGTGGTGGATGGTTTGTGTCTTTAAAGCAAATTTAAAAGATAAACTGCAGCTCAGGCAGACAACACAGCCATGCTTCAGGGATCAGGAACACTAATTCCTTGGGCTAAATACATCAGAAGTCAGGATGGATTATCTGTGCATCTGTGGGCCTCTTAAAAGTCGTTTTGGATAATAGCTCCCTTACCTTAAAAAGAAAGCATTTTGAATAAGTCTTGTGAGCAGAAGTCCATGTAAGAGTAGATCAACATCCCAGTTCTTTTTTTTTGTTTTCCTTTCTGGTGGAAGTTTTTTCACAAGAGGGTGGAGAGGGCATTAAAGAATGACACTGGCAGTATCAAACACCATCTTATATTGTATTTCAGCTGTATCAAGCTGTTGCAATGGTCACGTGTGAAAGTTTACCATGAAAACTTTTTGATATAAAAATATAAGTCTGTTCTGAAAAAAAAGCCCAAAACCAACAGGTGGTCAGAAAGTAAAGTTGTTCTATAGAATGCACATGAAACTCCTTTTCTCTCAAACTGACTACTTTGTCCTGACCAGAGGGTTTATAAATTACTGTGCAAAGTTTTACAGACATCTGTTTGGAATGTACCAATTTCCATTTTTTTTCACTTAGTTTCTTGTAATCTGTCTCTTTTTGCCTGTAATCTCACTGAACCAAAACAGCGTAAAATAGCAAAAATGACTCTTCACCGTAGCCATGTAACAGTTGCTCAATCAAAATCATTTGAAGACAAATATTTTAATTTATTCTTGTAATCTCAGTGTCTGGGCAGATTTCCCGGCATTTTGTCAAACCAAGAAAGTAGAGAACTGAAGGCACAAGAATAAATGTTTGAGTAGCAAAAACTATTAGTATTCAAACATAGCAATTGGAATGGGATGAAGAATAACAGAAACAAAAATAATGTATTATATTGGAAAGGTAATATTATAAATGTCATGAACTCCTAGATTTCTCCAGTCTGGAGGCCTGTGGAGCTCTGAAGTTGACATCAAAGCAGAACTGCATTCTCACTTACAACCCCCAAGGACCTGAAGGCACATGAGAACATAAAACCACAGGGTTTTTCAATGGACCACTACTAGCACAGCCCCCATGTAAGTCTTCAGGAAACTGATCAATGGACATTATCTTTTCAAAAAGATAATGCAGAGTCAGAAGGCTTTCATTTTCTTACTGTGAGGGAAAACAGGAAAATTAACACTGATTTGTGAATTCATGGACAAGACCAATCAGTAACAGAGCCTTAGGTCTTTTAAATAATGAGAACTTTGAAACAAATAGATGTGTCAGGATAATCCACTAATATCAGGAGGAAAAAAAGGCAAAATTATTTGTAATATTACCTTTCCTTCTTTGCTCTCAGGTTTTTTTTTTAATAAAAAACTCATTATCTATTTGTTTTTACTGCGAAGGAAAAAGGCAGTTGGAGGTGCATAGGGATGAGTCAGGAGAAGGTTTATAGTCTTGGTAAAAAGCAGACATTTTAGACTAAAAGTTGATCCAAAACTTTGTTTCTCTGTTGTGTTCTATCAAAGAGAGGAGAAACAGGGAGAATGCAGTCACAAGTGGCAGTCAGGGCTGCAGGGTTTGTAGGGTGACAGAATTCAACATCTAGAGGAAAGACGGAGAAGTGAGGACACCAGACCTCGGGATAACAGATTTGGTTTAATAGACTTCATAGTCAAGGAAAAAAACCCCATCCTATTCTTCTTGAAGACATAAAGTATTCACAGAAACCTGTTTGGCTAAGCAAAGAGTTTCTTAGCTACCTACAAGTAAAATGGCGGGGGAAACAAGAACATAAAGGAAGAGTATAAATCATTGATTAGTCAGTAGAGGATGAAATCAGGAGGACCAATGCCCAAACAGACTAAAAGTAATAATGCAATTCAGGTGCCCCTATAAGACCACTCAATCTTTCAAAGGTCATGGAAATCAAAGGAAGTCCCTGAAGAGTGGAGAAAGGCAAGTGTTGAACTTACCTTCAAAGGGGGCTAGTGTGAAGCTTCGTGGAACTATAGGCATTACAGTCTCACCTTGGTCTCCAAGAAACTCATGAAACAAGTCCTCCAAGAAGAAGGAGAATGGTAATAGATTTAACAAAAGTAAATTTTCTTTGACCAATCTGATTTCTTTCAATAACAAAATCACAGAATCAGATAAAGGCTTGAATTGGAAGGGAGCTGGAAGACCACCTCATTCCAAATCCCCTACCATGGGCAGGGACACCATCCACTATCCCAGGTTGCTCCAAGCCCCATCCAACTTGGCACTTGGCACTGAGCACTTCCAGGGATGGAGCAGCCACAGCTTCTCTGGGCAACATGTGTCAGGGCCTCATCACCCTCACAGCCAAGAATTTCTTCCTAATAACTAATCTAAATCTCTCATCTTTCAGTTTAAAATTAACTCCCATTGTGCTATCACTGTCTGTCTGTGTAAAAAGTCACTCTTTCTCTTTTTGTCAGCCCCCTTTGAGTACTGAAAGGCTGCTGTAAGTTTCCTAAGGAATTTTCCCTTCTGCAGGTTGAACAAACACACAGTCACCCCTTTCCCAGCTCGTCCCTATGGCAGAGGTTCTCCAGCCCTCTGAGTATCTTTGTGACCTCCTCTGGACACACTCTGAAAGGTCCACATCCTTCTTGTGCTGAACACTCCAGACCTAAAGACTATGATCAGCTTAATGCATGAGGGAAAAGCAGAGGGGATGAGATGAATCATTACTTTGCTAAAACTTTACACAAAATTCTCCCACCCCAGCCTCATTGATAAGCTGAAGAAGCACACTCTGTCCAGACTCTGTGATGAGCTGAGAATTGCCCAGACTGGTGGTTTCACCCAGTGCTGATCAATGACTTCCAGACTGTTTGGCAGCTGGTAACAAGTGGAGCATGACAGACATCGATATGTGGGCCAATACTGTTCAATATCTTCATCAGCTGCCTCAGTGCTGAGAAGGTGTGATTCCTCAGCAAATTTCTGAGTGATTCAAATCTCTGGGAGAAGGAGATGCCAAATGAACAGCAGATCTCCATTTCAGTGAGATCTTGCTGAAATTAGAGATTATGTCACTAGAGAACCCTTGAAGTTCACCAAGGAAAAGTGCAAAGATCTGAACAAACCCCCTGTGATTGGTACAGGCCAGAAACAAACAGGCAGCTCTTCTGAAAAGGGCCTGGATTAACAGTGGGTGCCAACATATGTGCAAGCCAACAGCATATTTTAGTTGAAAATGAGGTAAACCACACATCAGGCTGCACTGGGAAAACTACAGCCATCGGACCATCCAATTTTACCTGGTACTGGTGAGAAGATGAGTGTTCAGCATGTTCTAAAAATGAAATACAAGTATGTCTAAATAAACAGGTAGACACCCCACAAACACCTTGCTTGGACTTTTGGCTGCTGTGTTTTTGAGTGATCTGCACTCTTCCCTCAATAACATTTACTGGATGAGTGAATGGGTGTCTGGCTTGTCTCAGTGTCTTGCTACTGAAAGTTTATGCAGGCGAAAAAGGTCAATGTATTCAACTCTGAATCGCAGCAGTGTAAAGGGAAAAAAAAAAAAAAAAGGATTTTCTTGCATTTCTGGATTTACACATGTCCTTGGGGAACAGACAATGTGTCAGCTGTATAGTTGTCTGCTGAAACCAGCTAGATTTGCCTGTTAATACACAGCTTGCCTAGAGGAGAAGGTCAAGGCAACTTGTGTTAATTACAGCTTATATTAATCGCACGTCTGATGTAGCACAGTAGCCACTCAAAAGCACCTGTCCATAGCAAAGGCCGTGGTTTGTAAGAATGAAACAGTATTCCAGGCAAAGACAGTCATAATAAATACCATTTAAATCAATGCTGATGAGATATTAATGAGATATACAGCAGTATTGCTACTACTTTTGGGTTGTTTAGCCTTCTAAGCACAGTTTATCGGAGAATCTCAGAGAGATTAAGGTCATTAATCACTTAGACTTCACAGAAGCTCTTATAATTTTCTTTTGTTTAAAGCTGAAACTGGCTGGAGGTTAAATTAGAGGCAGAACTAGAAAAATCAAGTATCATCCTTACTTCTGTACTTCCCATGGGTCAGTATTACATACTCTTGCACCCAGAATTGGTGACCATTCTCACTTCTGTAGTTCTAGCTCCATTTTTAGTCACCATGGAACAAGGGAGAAGATCCAGTGAAGCAAATGCAATAATAACAGTTTCCCAGAAATATGCAAAACCAGATCACTGAAGAAAAAAGCAAAACACAAACCAAGAAAAAAACAGAAATGAAAACGAGACATTTGAGTCTCATTTACTTCACGCTGGTTTTGTAATTAATATGAAACTTAAATTAAAAACAAACAAAGAAATTTCCTTGGGGTTGGTTGCATCCTATTTTTTATAAGAAATTGTTTCTCCTAGACTCTGATGAAGGGTACAAATATAAAAAGGATTGTATATTAATGCTAGTCGCTAAGCGAGGCTAAAAACATTACCTATAACATGATTACATGGAGTTGTTTTTCCTTTTCTTTCACAACTGTAGTAAAACCAATTTTTCAATCATGTTGTGTAATTATTTTTGTAATACAGAAAGCTTTACATATATAAACAGAAAGTTTTACCTATAAAATTAAAGATATAATTTTCGTTATAAGTGAAAAAGTAACTTTTTCAAAGGAGATAGAATTCCCTCCTCACATAGAATGACTGAAAGCTTAATGAAATAATAAAAATTTTATAGAAATTCATACATTTAAGTTCCAAAATTAAGTATAATATATGTGATATAATCTCATAAATCACAGGCTCTTAGATTTCATTCTGGACATGAGCATGGGAATCAGTACCTGTTTTTTTGCTGGAACATTTAATGTGAAGATAAACAATCACTCCACTTTTAGATTTTTTTGTTCTGACTATTTTATCTTTATTCTTCATTCTTAGCATGAAATTATTCCGTTTGTTCCCCCCAGTGGGATTGGCTGGAATATTTCCAGCAAGACAGTTCAAACTGGTAGTTCTATCAATATGGAAGATGGTCACAAGCTCTGATGGAACATATCCTGAAGTCCTGTCTTCCTTTTTTTTTCCCAATGTAGTGAAATGCAATTGAAAAATCTCTTGGACTTTTAATAGGAATATGATACTTCAAAAACTTCCTATTTAGGAGTGTGGTCTGACGGCCACTCTTTTCTACAGAATTTGGTAGCTGTGACAGCTCTTGCTCTGTGTGGATGAGATATACTCAACCTGTCTGTTTTCAGCTTTGAGATTTTTGTATTTTCTGTCCTGGGGAAACTCAACCCCAGAACAAGAGAGCTCAAATTTTCTTCACATAAGGGAATTTACATTAGTGGGAATCATCGCTCCTTTAGCGTCTGAAAATTCAACCATTTATTTTGAAGGCATCATTTTGGTTTCTATTGTAGTGAGCAGAGAAAAACAAGAGACTCTAATGAATGGTTTTTCTTACTTCTTTCTTGTCTCTAGCAGTGCAAGCCTGAACAGGCAGTTTAGGGAAAACCACATAATTGTAGATGGATCTAGCTGCCCGAATTCGGCCAGCTGTTAATTCAGTCTTGGGTATTTCCTGATAGAAGATAGTAGAAAGCTCCTCATCTCTTAGCAGGTCATATTGCAGGGTTTGCCTTACTTTGCCCTCAAGATTTCTTCCCGTGAAGATTTGTATAATTGAATTTAAGCTTCAAGGACAAAGTCAGTGGCAGAGAAAAAGCAGTGTTTGTATCCGTAAGACCATTGTATCATACAGTAAATGCACTCTGGTTATTTTGTCCACTTTCTTTATTTCTCTGTCTGAATTAAAGTAATATACACTGCTGAAAATTAATAAACTAATGTCAGGCTACCAATTAAAAGCTGATAAATGTTGTTTACTCTGTTCAGGGTATCACATGGTCACCTTAATATATCAAAAATTATCAACAGTTACCAAGGTCTTGACAAGCTGTGTTTTTTTATTAATCTAACATGCTATTCTTATTGTCACATTTTGATTAGGTATTGGATGTTCTCCCATCCTTTGTAACCATCTTTCCACATGAAATCAGACTGATTATTCTTAGAGGTAAGAAAACCAGACAAAACCGTTTGCTTAGTTCCCTTATTTGGGTTGGGAACAAGAGAGCAGTTTGTCCTCTATCATTTCACAGTCTGTAGAATGGTCAAGTTCAAACCACAGTTTTACACCTAGACTACTAGACTATTTTCTGAACTCTTTCTCCTCTCCCCCCATTCTCATGGCTCACTAATAAACTATCATTCCAAGTGTGCAAGGCACCTGGAGATAGTAAGACAAGCAAACATTTCTAGAGTCAATGAATGAGCTAACTTTCATTGTTTTAAGTAGTTTAATTTTTTTCCATCATTCTAATCCAACAGAAAGATGCAACTGCAGGCCAAGGAGCAGACTCTATCACTGAAATCAAATTCTAGACAGAGAAATACTGTAATGCACTTAAGCATATTCTGCACAAAGATGAGCTGAGGAGATGAGCAGGAAGCCTGAGTAACACGAACCAAATCTATAATGAAAGCCTGCACATCTACAATGCTAAAAGCTTTCAGTGAGTATGACACGAATTCTAGGGCAATGAATTACATCATCCCTCTGCACCTTGTTTGAGTAAGACTTGACAAGTTTCCATTAAATGAAAGAAAATTATTGCATCATATTCCATCCTGGAAATTACTGATGTAACAGAGCAGCTGCGAAACAGTCAAAATGTTAAGTCAAAAAGGGCATGTGGGCAAGTTCTGTAATGAGGAACATAAAATGTGATTTGGGAGATGTGAAATCCTGATTTTTGAAAATAAGAAGAGACTATAATAATTTTTGTGTTTATGTGGCTTTTTCGTTTATGGACACCTTAGGAGTCACCTTAAGACATTAATTGACCTAAGCTGCCCTTTAGTTCTATGCCAGTTTACATCAGCTATAGATTATCAAGAAGACCCACAGATTGTTGTACTTTTTTTTTTCCACCCCCTTGTTAGCTAGGGCTGTCTGGTTTGTATCCCATGTCATTTGAGACTGCTGGAGCAGTACAGTTTTTCTGTTCATTATTTGAGGCAGGAGACTGCTACTTTTGCACTGGTTCTGCATGTCTGAGAATGAAAGAATAGATTTCAGTCTGCAGCAGGACTAACTGCAGGAAATTTATGTCTTTGCATCAGGCATCTGACTTCAAATTAGAGCCAGTCCATATCCCTCAAGTTTGTGTGTCATAAATGCTGATATTTCCACCTTAAGGCAGTTTCATTAAAATATCAGTGAATAAAGAATGGAGTACATATAAGTAATGGAAAAGGATTGAGAAACACAACAAATTTTATTGAGACTGTTGAAATTAACACAAAACATTTACAGAGCTGCAGATAATCCTGAAGAGTCAGATAAAGCTAGAAACAAACACAGAGAACAAGATTCAATTAGCAGTAATTTGGACTAGAAACTAATCTTCAGTTGTTACCATTAAACAAGTCTTGAGTGAATAGCAAGAATCCATTTAGCTTTTCTGAATTATTACCTGCAAAGTCAATAGATGTCTATTATCCTAGGGAGAAGAAGCTTGTTATCAGTCCCTTTTCTTAACTCCTAATGGAGACAGCTGTTTATTTTGGATAATGGTGCTCTTCACAGCACATCCCAAAACTTCATGCTGAGATGCAGTTACACAGATCACATGTTCCCTTGTTCAGCCAGGAGCTGAGTTTGTTTAGACTCGGTGAATGATTTCACACACAGCCTCAGAAACGAGAAGCCAGTAGGTGATAAATCAGCTCTTTCTCAAACTTCACAACTGTCAAAGTAACAGGTTGTGAGGGGGGGTTTTGTGTTGTATTTGTTATCTTGGAGAGCAAAAAGATACATATAATGACTGAAGCATGGGGATACTGAACATAAAGAGATAAGCTGTTCAGCAAGGGAATTCTCTAATTAGTTGTCATACATCCACATTTATTATTTTACATCCCTATTACAAGGGATATGCAAGATAGCTTATCAGGTTACCCTCTAGCTGACTTTCTTACATGATACACCAGCAACTCCCATTTAAACATAGGGTAAATTTCTGACACTTCATCTACAGACAGACAGTTACAGTTCCCTTTTTCCCAGAGAGGAAAACCTGAAATCCTCTGTGAAAAATCCCTGTGTGGTCTGCAGAGCATGTCTGATGTCTCAACAGTACCCACACGATTCTGGAGCAGTTCCCACTCCACAGCTTCAGAACGCTCCTCCAGCAAACAAAGAAGTTTCCAAAGCTAAAACAGGGATGGATGTTATTGCTGTTATACAATTGAGAAGGTTTGCTCTTTAATGGGTGAAGGAAAATTGTGTTTTTCCAATACTTATATGTTTTGGGTTTGTTTGTTTGTTTATTTCACTTTTGGTTTGTTGTCTGGTTGGTTGGGGTTTTGGTGGCTTTTTTGTTTGTTTTGTTTGTTTGATTTCTTTGGTTTGTTTTGGTTTCTTTTTGTGAGACAAATAATTCAGAATGCACATTATGGGCACAGTTTCAACTTTGTCTCTCTTCTCCGTGGACTATTATTTCTTAATCTCTGGGAAAAAAATGTTGACTTGATGACTCTTTTTTATAGGTCTCACTTTGGAAATGGTTGGAAGAAGCTAACAATTGGAGAGACAAGAGATAATTTCATATTAAGCTTCTTGTGGCAGAAATAAGACTACATTCAGGTTCCTCTCCTAAATTTTTTCTGCATTTTAAATTATTTAGCCAGTAGAATCAGTGATGTAACTGGGAGCCAGTGATATGAACTAATTCTCTAATGAAAGTTTTAGACTGGTTCAAATCTCACCTAAACTAAAACAAGTCTCAAGAACATCTTGAAAGTCTCCTTTGCTTTGATCCTGGCTGAATATGTAGAATTTTTGATTCAACACTTTAAGGCAAAAAGAACTGTTTAAGCAGATTAGTTGATTAGGTCATATTGTTAAATATATTCCCATAAAATAGAGTAAGGTGGCTAAGACAAATACTGGATTTTAAGTGAAAGAGAAAAATATATAAACAAACTTGAGCTGTGTAACTGACATATCTATGTTGCTAATTTTATTAAATAACATAATAAATTTAAACCAGGACAAAATAAGATTCACTCCATCAACAGAAAATGTTCTGAAATATCAGATAATATTACTTCTACCTAGGGTAAAGGAAGTTGCATCAAACACCATAGTTTAATCACAACTACTTCTAAACAAGTGCATAAGTAGTAGCACATTAAAATGTTCAAATACATTTAAAAGTAAAAATTCACCTCTGTATCATTTTCTAAAGCAACCAAAACACTCAGAAGGTTTGTATAGGGCCCACTTCGAATTTACATTTTGAGCAGATAAAAACTTTCAACATTGTTTGGCTCACATTCCCCAGAAGTTGCTTCTAGATGTGAAAATGCTTGAAGTAGGTCCTTGCTGTTAGTTGGCAAGGCTTGCAATAGTTTATAAAAATATTCTTGTGTGAATGTCTTTCACGATAAAGGGACAATCTTAATCTCTTCTAACCATTTTGACCTCCACTGTCCTCCAAGAGGTAATTGTAGAGCTCAGGGAGATTAAAGCTTCCCTGAGCGAGATATCTAGCACAGGAATATCTTATTCAGAGCTGATCTGAAAATCCTGAAATATACCTAAAAATATGCATTTTTTTTTCAAATGAATACCAGCAGCTGCTGTTCCTCTTGCAGCTCAGAATCTCGGAAAAGATACTCTTGTAGCTTCTGATACATTTGTCTTCAATTCTGTTCACCAGCCTCGTTTGCGCTCAGCCTGTGAACATCAGCAAGGGAAACTGCTGCATCATTTACTTTTTTACACTAAGAAGTTTCAACAGGTTTCTCATAGTTCCTTCCCTGTGAGGGTGGTGAGGCCCTGGCTCTGGTTGCCCAGAGCAGCTGTGGGTGCCCCATCCCTGGAAGTGTTCAGGGCCAGGTTGGACGGGGCTTGGAGATGGAACTAGATGAGCTAAGGTCTCTTCAAGCCCAAACTCTTCTGCAACTCTGTGATTCTAGATGAGAATCATAGATTCTGTGAGTCCACAACTAAGGTGCTTGCAAATGATGTAATTGGGAGGTGGAGCATTGATGTCTAATTGAACAAAAAGCTGGTTAGGAAAAATGATGTGGTGCTGCACCTCATCTAGATGACGAAGGAGTACTCCAGTCACTGTCTATACAGGCCTTAACTACCCCTTGGAAAGAGTGGATACTCAGTACTATGCTAAAATTACTGTTTTTAGAAAAGGCTCTTTGTGAGTGTTGTGCAACACCTGTACCTTCAGCATGAATCTTCACTTTGTTTGCTGCACATTTGCTGACTGGTGAGCAAACAGAAGGTCCAGCTGGCTTCACAACAAACATTTGGTGTACTGGAGCCTCCTCTACTTCCTGGTCTGAGGTTAAGCGTGTCAAAATTATGTCTTATTTTAATATGTCTTTGGACTTTACTATGGGTGTCAGCACAGCAGAGTGAGATTTTTAAAAACATCTACATGCTAACTAGTTTGCTTGGCATGCATTTTCACAAACACCTTCTCACCAGACATTTCTCACAGTGAAAAAGATTCTAGGGGTTATTACATGAAATTTTCTACCTTTAAATAAATATCTTTACTTAAATTTGGTGCTCTCACTTCCTAATAGACTCTGGCCAAAAGAGTTGTTCTGATCATCTTTTGTTGATGAAAATGACTTTTCTAATAACAATCACTTCAGCATAATACTTATATTATAATAAATAGAATGCAAGCTCTTGTGGCAAACTCAAAGTATGGTTTTTCATGAGGATAGAAGAGTGATGAAACTTCTCTTCAATTTCATTCTGACTCTGTTATCTGACTTGGCCATCAATCATCACATCAACATAGCAATGTTTTTCCAAGACCTCATTCATTACAAGGAAAGACAAGTAAGACAGTTTAAACATTAAAAAAAAAAAATAAAAAAAAAAAAAAAAAAAAAAAAAAAGAAAAAAAAAAAGGAAAAAAAAGAAAAAAGAAAAGCATTTTTCTGTTGCCTTTCCGCAATAAAATGCCTTCGCAAATCACCTAGATTGCTGGGTATAACATGACAACTCATATTACACTTCACTGTATGAAAAAGAGACTGCTTTAGAAATATGCTCCATCAAGTCCCTGCTTTCTGAAATGTGTGTTACATCTGCAGGGAGTTCCCTTCATGTTTAATGACTGCTATCTGCTGGTACCAAACACCTTGCTTTGGACAGGTGGCTCTGAACTCCATGTGCAGATGAATTTCCACCTCATGCCATTGCTGAAGAACTGGCTAAACATTGTGACGACATCCTAAACAAAGAAGAAAACATACTGACTATGCAGCAGGATTTTTTTTTTTTTTAAGATAGTCTGTAGATGTGGATTATTCAGCTTAGTCATAGTGTATATCCTTAGGTGTTGGGAACACTCCACAAGAGGTTTGTATGTGGTGGAAAAGAACATCTGAAGAGAACTGAAGACAGTTTTAATATACAGCTGGACTACTGGACAACAAATAACTTCCTACCTCAGAGAATACCTTNGATTCCTCCCAAATTCCATGCATTCCATGCTAGCCCATCCTTAAATAAACAGATTCATTTTGTCTTCACGTTGTGTGATTTCTGTGCAAAGTGGATCTTTTCATGGCCTCACCTTAGGGGGTTCACAGCTGTACCCCCGATACTTAGGGTCCTTTTCAACTCAAATCATTCTGTTATTGCATGATTTCATGATAACGAAGCAAGTTTTTCTCTCAGCTATGCTCTAAATGCAAAATTTCTTGACCAAAATCAAACTTTGTGTTCATGGTGTAGGACTGAACTTCACAGGCACCAAAAACCTTGAAAAACGTCTTCAAAAAAACCCTATCATGTTCTTTAAAGTGACATCACTCTAAACATTTTTAACATCTTACCATATTTACTACCCTTGAAAATGCATGTCTTTATGTCTGCTCTTGAAAGCACACATACATGTACCAACCTTTTTTTTCAGAAACAGGATTCTGTGGAAGGCACCAAAATTTCAACCCTTGACCATGCGAAAAGCTGCTCCTGCCATGAAATTGAGGGTATGGAACCAGGAAGAAAGAAGTGGAACAGTATGGGGAAATTCATATTCTTCTAACAGCTTTGCCTTTGATTGTACACATCCACTGGCACCTTTCAGTGTATTTATCAGATGCTACAGACAAGTAGAGCATAAATAGACTTGCAATATTTCTTTAGAAGAGCTCATATGAGTAGGAACATGCAGCACTGCCATAAACACGACTCTTGCAATCCTCTCTGCTCAAGATAATTATTCAGAGAGAAATCCATATTTATGAGAAACACTGTAATTTTTATTCCTCTCATTTCACAAAATCAAAGAATCACAGAATACTTTGAGTTGGAAGGATTGTTAAAGACCATCTGTTTGTAACCCTACTGTCATGGGCAGGGAACCTGCCACTATGTCAGCAGCCAGAGCCCCATCTAAACCGGTCTTGAACACTTCCAGCGATGAGGAGTCCACAAATTCTCTTACTCAGCTAATATGAAAAGGGACTTTTCTCTCTCTTTTTGAGACGAGCACACACACATTCGTATTTCTTTGTTTGTCACATGTTCTCTAGACTACATAACCCACTGATACGGTTGGTTTGTATAAATTCAGTATTGGGTCACAAAACCACATAAAAACAGATGTATAGGACAAAATAAATAAGTTATCCATGTATCTGCTTCTGCTTATAGATGAAGCTCACTGTCAAGACACCAACAATGCCCTCCCCAGTGAGAGCCCAGATTTCACCCTGCTCTTTCATGTGGTGCAAGAGCTCCATTGCCTCGGAGCTTCTGCCTTATTGCACCTACAACTTAGAGAGGTTTTTTTTTTTCTCCTTCAACCCAAAGATATGGGCAGCTTCATTTTCCCTCAGTCAGAAGGACAGCACGTGTGCTGTGTCAAACTGCTGCAGGGTGAGATGGTCATTTGAGGCAGATGAAGTACTCCCCAGGGGGATTCTTTCAGAAGCAAAATGCATATATTATTACCCAATTATGGGAAACAGATGGGTCAGAAATACCCGTCAAGTTTATTTCTCAATGTGACTTCTTGATTTTTAATCAGATATTTGTGGATTGCTTCCACATTTCTCCATAACTGCTATCATGAGTTGTGTTTTTTGCCTTCTCAAAAAATAAAATCCAGATGTTCTAAAATGTGGGATTTTATTATGCATGAGCAGTAGAAACTCAGTGCAACTTCTTAAACAAAAAATCACAAAAGTGGGAATATATAACCAGAACATTAATAATTGTTTCCTTAGTATTTGCATATTTCCCCAAAGCAGTGTACTATATTTATTTCTTCTAAATTCAAATTTTAAAATGCTCATGAATATTTATTTATTTCTTTTTTTCATCTGTTGTCAAAATTTATTTGAGTTATTTTTTTCTACCAACAGATAACTTGGCATTTCATTTTAGATTTTAAAACCATGTAAAAACGAGATAACACTCCTAAGCTATATAATACAATATTATAACAGGAAGAGAAAAGTAATGGAATTAAATGAAAAAAAAAAAAAAAAAGACTAGAAGGGGTCTGGCATACAAAGATCAACCAGTTTTGAATGGCTTTAATTTTAGATGTGTCCATTTGCCTGACACAAATAGTGCAAACTTGAGAAACTGAAAATGTTGGCCCGTGTATGGGAAGCTGTTCTACTGGGAGCTACTCAAATTCTGCTTACTGAGAACATTCAGAGGGTTTGGAAAGAAAAATGTTTGGACTAAATGAGAGTTCAGTACTAACTTCACCTGGTGGGACAAATAACACCCAGCTGTACTCAACAGTCCCTACAGTATCTTATAAGCGTGACACATTTGTGTTGTCATTTAATAAAAACAATATATTTATGTTGAAAGGACTTGAAAATAAGAGTGCAGAGTTAGAGATCTGACCATCTTTTTTCCTTTTGGAAACTAGAGAGAGGCTTTCCACGTTTTCATAGCTCTAACAACACCCTCCCACCATGTTCTGCAAGCTCATGCTCGGTCATAAAACCAAAGACATTTTCCCCATTTTTAAAGTCATTCCTCATTTGTGTGAAGTCACACATAAAAATGAAGCCAGAACGAAAAAAATTTTGGTACACTTGAGCCTTCAGTCTTGTTATGGTATCTCAGATTGTTGTTAGGCTTGAAAAAGGAGGTAACAACTTACAACAGCTACTGTAAATTATGGAGTTTCCTAAACCTCCACCTGAATCAGAAACTGACTGCTCCAGTTCTCCAGACAATTGGATGTGCATCAAAGAAGCCTCTCCTGAACAGCTTTGTCATGGAGCAGTGGGATTGTAGTGGTTGACTTTGTTCAGTCTTTGAAATAAAAGGTTCTTCTGGTATCTGGAATTTCCAAAGATTTTGTAAACTGACACGTAAGCCATGACATATCCCTTTTAATAAACAGACCGAACAAAGATAAGGTAGAAAGGAGACAAAATGATGACAAAGTGAGACTGTGCTTAACAGTTATCTAAAAATGTGTTAACAGCTATCTAAAAATTAATATGAGCTACAACATTTTTCCTTAAAATGGGACCCATTCCTTCAACAGAATATAATTTGGAGAGAGTAAATATTCAATCTCAGTAAAGGGAGGAAAATATAGGAAGCTACTAGAAAACTTTCTCCTTTTCCCATCCCCCTGTATGTGTTCATCCATGTCCCTTCTTCCCATCCTATTCCTCTGGAAAATGAGATCTCTTTTCAGTCAGCCATGTGAAGTGTAACACTGACTTTGAGCTAAGAAAAATAAAGACACAGGAAAATGGAAAGAGATAAAGGAAACAAGGGCTGAGATTGGGGGTAAAACACTGATTTTCTTCCAGAGGTCCTTATTTCTCGCCTTCATCTGTAATTAGCTAAGGTAACTAGCTCAAACATAAACCTATACAACACAGAGGTCTATGCTCAGTCAAGTGAATCCTCTCATGGCAAACCACAGGGCTTAAATGTCAGCAAAACACAATATCTGAAAAGGAAAAAATGCAGTTTACTGACATTTACGGTCTTGCTTTTTAAAAATCCTAGCCATCCTTTTCAATTACGTGGAATCCCATTTTTATTTGCCAGCTATAACAACTGCACAAAAATTGACACCTTGCATAAATCTTGTCTAAACTGTTTGACTGGACAGCTTCACTGATGGTTTGGTTGTTGAAAGAAAAAACTGAGTTAAACATTCAGGTAAAAGCCTATATACAGCTTGAAGGAGCCTGAGTGGTCAGACATCTTCATGTCTGATCCTCACATTTCCTATTCAGAAGCTACTAATGTAAAAAAAAAAAAGAAAAAAAGATAAAAAATAAAAAATAAATCTGGCATAACTCAAATATTAGAGGTGACTTTTAACTGTGTTTCTTCTCCAGTCTACTTCAAATTTTTAAGTTATAAGATTTTAAGTTATGTATCAGGGGATCAAATCCACCTTACTCCATCATCTGTATCAAAAACAACACTCACAAAAGGACATAGGAATTCATAACCATGATCTCTAATATTATGTTCAATTACAGCCTCAGAACTTGATGTGGAACTTGGGAGGCTTTTTTGGTGTTGTTGTTTGTTTTTGGTTTTTTTAGTGGTGTTTTGTTGTGGGTTTTTTTGTGTTTGATTTTTTTGTGGGGGGAGGTGGTGTGTTGGTTTTTTAGTTTTTTTTTTTTTTTTTTTTTTTTTGTTGATTGGTTAGTTTAGTTTTGTTGTTGTTGTTGGGGTTTTTTTGTTAGTTTTGGTTTTGTGTTTGCTCCACAGATTGTCCAGAGCTCTCAGGTAAGTAAAAGAAGAAGGTAGAAGAGCTGAAGTCGTATTTTAAGCACCATGCACATCAGTTAACAATTACCCCATTACCTTGCATGATTTTGGCCTGTCTCAATTATCTGTTTTCTGGAGAAACCCAAGCATGATTCAGGGACTAGAGTGAGACAGACTCAGTTTCCGGTAAGTGGTATAGATAATCATATCATATTGGTCATGTATTCTTCAAAAGCATCCCAGTAGCCCTTGTACCTCCTGAGCATTTACTTATTCAAAACAAAAAAAGTTTTGTTGTTTGTCTTTTATTCCTGAAAATATGTTTGAAAAGGAGCACATACCTTAGCTGAAGGTGCAGTCTTGGGAAGTGCCTGAACATCTGAGGTTATAGCTCTGGATACTGCATCCAAGAGGCAACCAGTGGGTAGTTTTTAACCTTAACCTACCTGTTAGTCTATGATTCTTATCCCTCTTAATTAAAATACGGCATTCATTTAATTTGTTGATCTTTTCTGTTCTTAGACACTCTCAGTTTAATTTTCAGGTTTCCTAGTTATGGTTCGAAGGTACTGACATCTGGATTTACCTGATCAGCTGCCTAACAAAGTTTGAATTGTTCATGTGTGCAGCTTTAAGTGGACATCCTGATTAATAAATGTTCATTTTTATGGACTAAATAAAGTCTGTAATTTTGTTCAACCAACATTATCAGCCTTTTCTTAAGTCAAGTATCTTGATGATACCATTTGGAGGAAGCTTTCTCTTGCGATTTTTCAAAATAAGAAATGTATTATTCCTTTGTCCAACTCCAATTGCTGGGCAATAGTTGCCATGCGATGTAGTATTTGAGCACTACAAAAATAAGGGGAAACCCCTATACCTTCTTATTTATTGCCTGACTGATCACATGGAAGGCATAGAAGGAAGCTGAGTGCTCCAGCACGATCAAAGCTGTTGCGCATATAAGCCAATCAAGCTACAAAAGTAAATATTTGAGCACAAGAAAAGCACCTTTTATGCAGGGGCCACAAGTAATAATAGTGAGGTGAATAAAATAAATTACATAATGATAGCTGATGAATGCTTAGAAATACAGGCAGTTATTTTATGTGTAAAGGGGGTGATATTCCCAATGCACAGCAAAACACCTAAACTAGTTGGAGCCATGCTATTATTACCCGGTTCCTTCCTTTAATGGGTGGGGACCCTTAATGACTTCCAGCACATGGAATCACAGTACATATCAACAGGCTCCAGTCACCTTTTGGAAAGAAAGCACTATTTTTCCATAGGAGAAGTATTTAATGTGCACAGAAAATAGTGAAGACAGTATGTATCATCCTAGAAGGAACCTTAAAAGCTAGCAATTCTTTTTCTTGAGTAACAATAACAACATCTTTTTTCATTCTACCAGTCATAAAATCATAGAATGATTTGGGTTGGAAGGGACCTTAAAGATCATCTGGTCCCAAACTCCTGCCGTGGGCAGGGACACCTTCTATTGTCCCAGGTTACTCCAAGCCCTGTCCAACCTGGCCTTGAACAATTCCAGGGATGGAGTAGCCACAGCTTCTCTGGGCAATCTGTGCCGGGGCCTCACCACCCTCACAGTCAAGAACTTTTCCTAGTATCTAATCTAAACCTACCCTCAGCTGGAAGCCATTCCACCCTGGTTTGTCACTACTCGACTTGTACCTGACCAGTACTTTGGAGTTCCTCAGTCTCTCATTTCGTTACTGTTACAATATAACAACATAAATGTAGGTATAAGTTACATCTGAAATGTAGAATTTTTGTTTAGTGGGACAAACTTCTTTGTCATGAATGCTTGAAATATTGGCTGCATTTTGATCCATGCCAAGGCCCACAGTTCTAGTAAATCAACAAGACTGGGCTTCAATAAGACCAAGTGTTGAGTCCTATAATTTGACCACCCTACAGAGCTACAAATTTGGAGCAGTATAGTTGCCCTGGAGAAAAGAACATGGGGGTGCTGTTTGACAGCCAACTGAACATGAACCTGGGTGGACAAGAAGACCAAGAACATCCTGGTTTGCATCAGAACTGATGTGGCAGCAGGACCAGGGCAGTGACTATGCCCTGTGCTGGGCACTGCTAAAGCTGCACCTCAAGTGTTGTGCCCAGTTCTGGGCCCCTCAGCTCAGGAACGACTTTGAGGTGCTGGAGCAAGTCCAGAGAAGGGCAAACAAAGCTGGTGAAGCATCTGGAGCACAAGTCTTATGAGGAGGGGCTGAGGAAGCCTGGAGAAAAGGAGGCTCAGGGGTGCCCTTATCACTCGCTTTGACTCCCTAAAAAGGAGGGTGTAGCCAGGTGGAACTTGGTATTTTCTTCCAGACAACTGGTGGCAGGACAAGAGGACATAGTCTTAAACTGCACCAGAGGAGGTTTAGGTTGAATATTAGAAAGAATTTCTTCACAGAAATTCCAAGCAGGTATCGGGATTGGCTGCCCCAGAGAGGTGGTGGAGTTGCCATTCCCAGAGGTGTTTAAGGAAAAACTGGATGTGGCACTCAGTGCCATGNTGGAGAAAAGGAGGCTCAGGGGTGCCCTTATCACTCGCTTTGACTCCCTAAAAAGGAGGGTGTAGCCAGGTGGAACTTGGTATTTTCTTCCAGACAACTGGTGGCAGGACAAGAGGACATAGTCTTAAACTGCACCAGAGGAGGTTTAGGTTGAATATTAGAAAGAATTTCTTCACAGAAATTCCAAGCAGGTATCGGGATTGGCTGCCCCAGAGAGGTGGTGGAGTTGCCATTCCCAGAGGTGTTTAAGGAAAAACTGGATGTGGCACTCAGTGCCATGATCTAGTTGACATAGTGGTGTTTGGTCAT
>VYXB01002800.1:386605-455379 GCA_013397135.1 Pachyramphus minor
TCAATGATCTCAGATGTCTTTTCCAACCTAACTTATTCTGTCATTTTCTGAACAGTCTAGACTCCATACAGGAGCTTTCCAGACCTAACAGTTAGGAGTTATACAGAAGAGAGGAATGTCAAGGCCATCTTCAGTCAAGTCTATTATGCTGTTTCATGCCCATCTCTTATTTCTCTTGTTGCCGCTGTGTTTAGGTGCTGAAAAATTCTCCAGAGCAGTTCATTAGATGTGAAATAAGAGAAGGGTTTATTTTCCAAGGTTAAGATGTTACAGGACGTGTGCAGCTGTGCCTGAGAGGTTACCTTTTATAATATCATCCATCCAATCCCAGATGTNTAGAGAGAGGGAAAGGAACAAGGGACGGGGGGGGGGGTTGCTGCTTTCTAAAATCTATTTCCACTACTTATAAAACTTACAAATATTAGAAAAATAAAAAAAAGGCATTAGGGGCTTAAGGCATCACTCTTCAGAAATAATACTGTGACCTGCAACTGTTCATAAGTCCTCTAGGTTGCAATGAGTATTGGTTTTATATATACACCACAGATAGGTATTTGATTTTTAAAAGATCCTGTCCAGATATCAAATAGATTTCTGACAGCTTTTATATTCCTTGAAAGGGCTTACTATGCAGCACCTCACCAGCCAGCACAAATACTGTAGGAGCTGAAAAAAACCCAAACTCAGACAAAGACAACAGCATCTCAAGACTCAAAAGAGACAAGGAGCACCTTCGCTCAGTGTAACGTGAACACCTTGTAAGCACAGGTACATTTTGAGGAGGTAAACTTGGTTAACACATGGCCATAGATATGTATGCTTTACACCATTCCTGTCTGAAGTTCCTGAGTCTATGGAACACAGCAGAGAATCAAGAACAACTCCTGTAACTTTAAGTAGCGTTGTAGACCATGGAAACACAATTCTTACCCGTGTCTTTCAATATTAGGATGAGGTCATTTCATATATCTATTTACTTTATTTCCCAAATCCAATAGCTTAATGTGAAGGGCTTCAAAGCACAAGATAAATGTGTCTGTACCACTGAACTAATCATGTCAACTGGAAAATAACTGTATCTGCATCATTACCACTTAATGTGTTGGGCAAGTCTGAGTGCACCTGAAAGATAATAAAGAGGTGTCAGTATTATTCATATATTTTAATTGCTTCCATTAGCATTCTTTTTTTTTTTTTTTTGTTCCTGAGGGCAAAATAGTATCACTTCATTGATTATCCAGTGGATACAGGAGAAATAATAGTACAAAATCAAATATACTTTTAACCACCCGTCGCCATCTTATAGCTATAAGTGCAGGTATAACTTGACAATAAAACCTATTTACTGTTAAAATTAAAATTGCTTTTAACATTTTTATAGCATGCAAACAATTAAAATAATTCTATCAGGCAGCAGCTGTTCTTTCACGCTTGTGCAAAATGAATGAAGGGAAAATTACTGTAGGAAAAGTTAAAGTCAGGTAACTTCGTACTCCAAGAAATACCAAGAAATGCCAAGAAATGGATTAGTTTCTCTGTAGGGGGTGGTTATAATAATGGAGGAAGATATAATATTATGATAGGAAATTCAGCTTGGTGATCCTTATGTGTCCCTTCCAAACTGAGAGATTTTTTGATTATAGGAAATAATTAATCCATTTTGTAATGTATGTATTTTTATTCTAGACAAATAAGTCTCATAGTATCACCAAGAAGATGGTTTCTCAGATTAGGTTATTAAATAAGATGACTCTCAGCTATGATGGTACCATGCTACCAGAGTCCAATTCCTTATTTTATTGTGTTTGATGGTGTAACTATTCTCGCAACAGCGAGTGGGCTCCTAAGAACTCCAGCACAGGGAACAGGATGAAGCCAAAGCTGCATTTTCTGAACCCTCCTGTCTGCCAGCGGCCACAATGAAACACCTACAGGGACAGGATAAACATCAGGAACATAGAAGAGCCACGTTGCTGTAATAAAAACACAGGGCACGCTGACTGGTTTAAGGAATCTTTTCTTACTGAAAGACATTCATCAGAATTTATTCAAAGTGAGACAACAAAACCCAGGAATAATGAACAGGTACTGGAAAAATTAAACAATGCAACTTTATGCTTCTCAGAGGAATGCCAAATTATGGAGTCATAGAGTTGTTTAAGTTTGAAGGTACCTTAAAGATCATCTTGTTCCAATATCCTGCCGTGGGCAAGGACACCTTCTACTAGACCAGGTTGCTCAATTCCCCATCCATCCCGGCCTTGAATTATTTTACCTGGTTTTAATTTAACTGCTAGTTGAAAACATGAAGATTAATAAACACGTGACAAGTATCTTTAGAGTAAAAGTGACAGTACAATTCTAGATCTTTCTAATGTTCCTTATTTTTACTTTTTTTCCCCCCTAAATGCCTAGGAAGAAGCCAAATAGGTCAATAACACTGACTAAACTTGAGCTGAGTCCTTAACCCTCTTAAAAACTCATATAGTTGTTACAGATACAGTTCATACATTGGTTTTCTATTTTCTTCTTCTGACTCCTTCTGGAGAGTTTAGAGGCTGTAGGTATATACTCTATGATTTCTTTCCCCAGGGAAGTGGTCACAGCCCAAGAAGCTTTAGGACAACTTTCTGAGGCACGTGGTGGGATTCCTGAGGCTGTCCTGTGCAGGGCCAGAGGTTGGACTGGTTGATCCTCGTAGGCCCCTTCCAACTCAGGATATTCTGTGATTCTGTGGCACTGTCTGTTCTTGCAGCAGGGGATTGCACTCACCCTGGATCTCAGTTCCATTTTTGCCACAAGTCTCCAGTTGCTCTGGGAACACCCCAGCTTTGTGTATAATGGAGGGACAAATTCCCCTCTCTGTGTTTGGTGTGAATGGGCTGAGAAATGTTGCTCCTGTTGCTCCAAGCTCTCAGGAAAGCTGTAATGGGTTAATCTGACTTAAAGATGTATCAAACAATGAATTTATTCTGCACTTAGCCTGCTGTGCTTGAGAAAATGCTTCAGATATTGCTCTGGGAACTGGGTAAAAACAATCTCCATATGAGGGTACAATTTGATCAGTTTTACTGCTGTAGCATGTGTTTACACTGATTTGATTCAGTTGTCTCTGGTTTTAATGATTATCCATACTAAGAGAGACTGAAACTCAGGTTCAGTTTGAATTTGAGCCCATGAAAATAACTAATTTTCTTTTCTGCTGAAGTTCACCCCAAGCAGTACTTGCCTTAAATTGTCCACTCAGTCTATCCTAAGTATAAACCTGTGAAAACCAAGAAAATTCATATTTATTTGTTTTGTTAAGCTGATTGCCTGCATCTGACTCCATCTTAAAAGTAGTACCTACACAGGTTTTTTTCCTTACACACAGTAGGGATGAAACTATTTGAAATATGTAAAATAAATGTATGGTCATAAAATGTAATAATCCATTACAAAACACTTTCATTTTTCATTTTATTACGATGTTCAAATAATTATCGACCTTTCTTTGCTAACCTGAACAAATAGATATTCACTGAAATACTGTATTCCATTTGCATTATTATTGCAATAATGAAGAAGGGTAAATCATCTTCCATATATTGTATTTGCATTAAATATTGTATTTGCAGAAGAATAAAGATGCAGCAAGAAACATTATTTTTGATACCTTTATTTTATAAATTTCTGTACTTAGCAGAGTGGAACTTCAGATGTGGGGGCCGTAAGCTGCAGTTATTCAGTGTTATTTTTGCATGTGAACAGCAGAAAAAGAATACAATAAATGTGTGCTCCTTCAGAGACCCTTTGAGAAATGTGGACATTTGTTTAAGCACTTCAAACCCAGCGTTTTCTGATTAAAAACTATGTCTGTGATTGGTTTATGTATCAAAATTGTTTTCTTCATATAGTTTCCATCTTTGGCTTCTTTGTTCTTCCAATTGTATTAGTTGGGTAATACCTTCTCAAACTCAGACTACAAAATTTTGGGGGAAGAGTATTATCCTCTTTAGCCTAGTACCCCAAGGAAGAGGGTGTTTTATAGGACTGCAGCTGCATAGGTGTAACTATGTACTTCTCCTTCCAGTAGCTTTTGAACTGGGTGTTTTCTGATCAGCCTAATTTAATAAACAGAGCTTTCTAAACAAATGCAGTTTCTAGCTTTTTTGATGAAATCTGTGAGGGCAAATAAAGAAAAGACACTCTGCATTAGTTGCCAGAGAATCCATGTGCAGAAAGGAGAAAATAGTAGCATCTTTACTGTTCTGTTATGAAAGAAAGTGTTGTTCTACATGCCTTGCCTATGCCTTAGGCACCAGCTGTGATGATATTTTAAAAATTACAGGTATTATTTTAATTGCTGTCAGATTAAACAAGAAGTATAGCATAGTTATACATGTCAGATCAAATAAATACTTACCCCAAAAAATGATGTAACCCAATAACAGATAACTGGGAAAAGGAAAAATATGTCAATTGCATAACAGTATTCCAATGACATAGTCTCCCAAAATATGAAAAAATATTTTTGTTGTAATTCAATAACCTCTTTACAGAATAATTTGAGACTGTCAGTAGGCCTAAACTTAAGTACATAAAAATATATGACATTGATTGGAAGGGTGCTCTGGAGTCAAGTCCAATTTCCAGCTGCTATAAATAGAATAATTTTTTTTTTTTTTTTGCAAGTCTTGGTCTATTTTATTTTCCACTTTATGAGTTAAAAACCCATTCATCCTAATTTTAGTCATAGTTACTACTGAGCTATTTTCTTCTACACTGATCTTAAATTATAAAGTTGAGTTCCCACCTAAGCTGTAACCTGGATATCCATATTTAACTTCCATTCTATTAACTAAAAAAGTCATGTTATCTTAGTCTACTCCAACAAAATGGTCTTTTCACTCCTCTTACCTTCTGCTCGTGTCTTTCCTAATAAGGGATGTGTTGATTGTACTGGAGCAGGACTTACCAGTCCTTTGTGCAAAGCCACTAACACTTTTCCATTGCAAAGGTCTCCCTGAGCCATGGATCAGACTAACTGCTTGATTGATTTAAACTAAAAACTCTCTCTGTCAAACTAATTAAAAAAATAACTAGTGTCCTTAACACTAATACATGTGCACAAGGACCATGACTGCTAGAGTTACAGACATAAAGGTAGCAGTTAAAGAACCATCATCAAATTGAAGACAGGTGCTAGAATTGTAAATACTTTGATGAAATTTTTGAGTTATATGAAATTGGGCATCATTGACAGTATTAGTGAAATAAAAAGAAACAATGTAATGTAGATAAGACAAATCACAGAGAAATAATGTAATAAGCTTATATTGAAAATAATTATGTTTACAGACATAGGAACTAGAAAGAGGAAATGTACTAATTTAAAGAGGTGATGTAGTATGTATGCTTTAGGTGAATAGAAAAGTTTTTTCCTCTTAGGGGGCTGTAACTGTGTATATGCATTGCACTCTTCCAGCCCAAAAATTTTGTCTCCCCAAATCCAATCTGAGATAAAATCTGGAAATGCAGCAATACCTCTCGGTATACACATATATATTTTGATAATTAAACAAGAACAACCCTTCTATTAAGGCCTGCCAAAGTATTTATACTGCAAGCCTAGAGCAACAGAACTTTTTCTGTATAGAAGTTTATAAAGTCTTTATGTGGAGAGAAGTTAGAGATCATCAAGGGAAAAATAAACTATCACTACACCAAACTTAAAAATGAAAATACTTTGCTAAGAACTGAGAGTTAAATGAAGCTGATCTAAAGAGTTTCCTCTGTGGGCTTCTACAAAAATAAACACTATTCATAAAAATCAAAGAAGGTCCTTCACAAAGCAAACCTGATCAATTATCATCAGGGAAAGAGAGCAGCCAACATGCCATTTGACTAAATCGGTTCCCCTAAGTGGAGTTTGTTTTTCCTGTGATGGTAACTGGTGAGTGATAACTCCCTGCCCTTATCTCAGCCCATGAGCCTTTTGTTGCATTTCTGTCCAGATGAGGACAAGAGTGACAGAGCAGCTTTGGTGGCCACCTGGCACCCAGCCAGGGTCAACACAGCACAAGATGTCTTAGTAAAGCCCCTATCCAATTTCATTTGTCAGGAACATCCTTACTCAGATGCTGGAATTCTGAATGCAGCAAGTAATGTTTGAAAGACCTGTGGCATTGTCTGAGGGTATTAACCCCCTAAATACCCCACTTTCGTTGAGTAAAGTAACCAGATAATTAAATTTAGCTGCACCAGTGCTATTTGAAAAGGTTTCATCGGTAGCCTTGTCTACTTCTCTTACCAAAAATCTTAATTATGACTTTAGATTAACATCCCTTTACTTCAAGCCTTGAAATTCCCACAGCCTTTACTCTGGTGACCCTACTTACAGCTGCTGCAAAACACCTGTTCAGTGTTGGCAGCTGCAGTTCATTTGAAGCTGGTGCCTGACAGAAGGACAAAAACTCAAGTCAATATTTCTTGCTTCTTTTTCTTTGCAAGAAAGGTTGATCAGTACTTATGTTTCTCATTCTGTGTCTTTAGAGCACCAGACAGTACTTCCAATAGGTGATACTGAGAGAAGCTTAAGGGGTAATGGGATTCTATAGCTAATAAACTGTTTATTGCTATGCTTTAGCTGTTCTGCACTCTAGCAGATGTTCTGTGGTAGTGGGTTTACCACTAATGAGTTTGTTGGGGTTTTTAAGTGTTTGGTTTTGTTGTGGTTTTTTTCAGGTATTCATCTCTCAAAGAGTTACTGGATGGCACCCAAAAAGAATTAAGGTTCTGAGATTTTAAAGAAATTTTTAAAGAATAAAGATTTATTAGAACATTTTAATTAGGTTCAGCGTGTCTTTCAAACCCACTAAATTGCCTGTCTCTTTAAACTAGCCCTTCCTCTACTTTAACAAAGGAGAAATATGCCTGGTTGTCTTCATCTTCTTTGTTTTATCATCCATTGATGACAGGAATCATAAAATCACTGAGCTGATAGCAATAGAAGAGTAATGCTTGCACATCACTCAGAGTTAATGTTCATACCACTTTAATGCAATTAATTAGATATCATTTTGTTATAGTGTTAATTGTAGGTTTTCCATCAAAATATGTCCAACTTGGAAAAAAGGAAAAAAAGCAAAGAAAACTCTTCTGCTCTTCTTTGAAATGAAATTATGTCCTCATGGAGAAGAATAGGAGAGTTGTCATTCTTGTCCATTCTCTATATGTTTTGAATTTTCATGTGATCTTCTTCAAAAGAAAATGGATACTTGCTGTACATACAGCAAGCTTTGGGAATGTGAATAATTAATATTAATTATGCACAAGAAAAGGCTTGTGAGATGGGTAAATGAGCTCTACAAAAGAAAGACAAAACTTTAACCTAATAGAAAATTATTTAAAGGCCTTAATCTCTTCTTTTCTACAAACTGTTAAAATGTCCTTTAATATCATCCTCTTTAGAATATGGGTTATCACATATTGCTTTCTCTGAGTTGAGGTATAAGGGTTTCTTAGACCCGTTTCATATTTCTAATTTCAGTCTTAGCAATAAACATCATTCTTGAGTGATGCTGTGTTTTCTCTCCAGTAGAAGACAGTTGATGAGCTGTCATTCATTAAATTAATTCCAGATATTTTTAGACTTCTCTTGATCTACTAATTAGAAACCTTAGATTTAAATCATTGCATACATTAGAAAGATTTTAAAAAGTTGTTAATTCAGAGCTTTGAGACAGTGTGAGACCAGATTTATCTAATGATGGGTCTCTTTTTGTGGACACTTAAAAACTACTTTTCTAGATGTCATTATGCTTAAAGATCTGAGTCTTTCCACACTGCTGTTTTGGTTTGTTTGGTTATGTTTCCCCCCCTGTATCCTGTTCACTTCTTTCTTGCTAGTTTAAATTTTAGAAGCAAAAATATCTCTTTGAGGTGTATTTGCATACTAATATAAGTTGCGAAACACTAGTCTGTTAGCTGTCAATTTTGGTCCATCAGCCATGTTATGCCTCATCTGTTTTTAGATAGATTAATGTTTCATACATTATTGAAAAGTCAGTATTTTATTATGGGAAAACAAAAATAATAGGGGTTTTTTTTGCCTCACCCAACATACTTTTTAAACAGTATATTTTATTTTATTTTAAGTAACAAACCTGACTCTATTGATTGGATTTGAAAACTTGATATGGAAAAAGAGTCAGAAGTTATACTACAAAAACTGCTGACAGCCTCTTAAGAAAAGAACGTTTCAACACATTTAAGATCTAAAATTTTAACTGAAAATATTTTTATAATTCCTTTACATTTTGATTCATGAAAGTGAAGAACTGAAGTAACTGAACGTTGTGATCAATGCTTAAAAATTTACTTCTCTTTAAAGAAGTCAAACTCTTTCCAGAATACAACGAAGGATCTTAACAGCAATAATGACAGAAACACAACCTTATTTTCATGATATTGGCCATTGATTCTATTTAAGTCTGATTTAATTTGTTACCCATTTCTTATTTCATAATAAAATACAGTGCAAAAAGCTTATAGAAGTGATATATTGAATAAAAAGTCTCCTGACATATGTATATCATGAAATTAAAATGTGGCACTTTGGCATTTGTAAATCATTTTAGCTCTAATGTAAGTACAGATCACTCACTTGTGGAAGGTCTATTGGATAACCATAGCCATTACTCTGTGTATTTATCAGCCCATAACTCAAAATGTTTATGGTGTCAGATCTTTCAGCCTGAGTTGTGAGTTCTGTGGTTCCAACAGTTGTGAAGCAGTTAATGACCTGCTGAATTAGTTATGGTGTGGTTTAGGTAATAGGACCAAACAGCTTTATTTAAGCATAGGCTGGTTTATTTCCATCTTTTAAACTGACCTACATATGTCCTCTAAAAATAGTTAGATATTGCCTGTCTTCAACAAATTGAAGCTATAGCCTCAAATTTTTAAATTTAAAAGTAAAGTATTAAGGCTTTTAAAAGTTTAAGAGATTTAAAAGTAAATGAGATTAAGACTTCCTGATTTATACCTAAATTAAGATTAATTAAAAACCCAGACTCTGCCCTCCTGAGAAGCACATATCTAGGTTTTGCCACCATCTGCTAACATTTTAACAAAAAAAAAGTCAAATGTTTTAGGCAGCTAAGTGTAGTAGCTTGCTTTGCAATGGGAGAATGCAAACAATAAGGAGCCAACCTTGAGACTACATAAATTAGACACAAATTAAAAACAAACAAACAAACAAAACAAAAACAAAAACAAAAACAAAAAAATTAAAACCAGCAACCAAAACCAGGAGGGTGGTTATATGTTCCAGCAGGGACTGAGTGAGGCTCTGGAATCTCTCTCCTTCAAGATGTTCAAAACTTGACTGAAGCAAAGCTTTGAGCAGTCCACTGTAATTGTACAAGCTGCAGGGAGCAGGTTGGACCAGATGATCTCTGGAGGTCCTTACAGCCTGTGGGATTGTGTGGTGCTGTGGGAAGTTTCTACACCAGTGACTGTAAGATGCTGAGAGGGCATGACAGAGAAATGATCACCCTAGAATTGTCATGTTCATACCCTTGTTAACAATGTTTTTCTTATGAGCCACTTAAAGGATGATTATTCTGGTCTAACCCTTCATGTCCTTACCTATTTGTTTTGTATTACCTTTAATCTGGAAGAATTCATGTTTACTCCCCATATATGTCTGTGTTTTTAGCTTTGTCTTTCGTTCCTATGAAAAGACACATCTGACATACTTAAAAGGAAGCTATTCAAGAACAAGGAGCTATAACTTAAATTTACAGCAATGTTGTAAATGTCATGATGAATCCATTTTGTGTCAAACTCAGGAAACTACAGTGACTTTAATTACTTCAGCTCTGAGTTTCTGGTTTTTTGTATCTAAAGAGGTTTAAATTTGTGACATTTAATACCAATTCTGTAAGCACCTCCATTCATTTTGTACTATATGAATAAAAACAGATACACTGTAATAGCTCAAGGGATTTCAAAGTCATGCCTGACTTAACAAAAGAATTTTCTTTCTTATTCTCATTTGTTTATCAGGAGTCTTCCCACAGTACTCAATGCAGCTACAACTAAAGAAAAAACATATATATATATTCCATCTGAATTGCTTCAGCCCATCATGTTTCAGAATAGAGAAATCAGCTACATGCCAAACTGCAGGAAGAGGGGAAGGAGAGAGAAGGGAAATTGTGGCAGATTATGACACTTTCATAGTCAAATGGATAAGGAAATAAGTCAGGAACACAGGATACATGAGTAAACTCACTGATCTTGTTAAGAATAAAATTGAAAGAAAAAGATCTTTGATACATGGCTATTCCCATGCTTCTTAAACTATTACAAAGAGATATGGAAAAATTCTGGGAGAGGAAGAAAAGTTTGAGGAGTACCTCTCTCTAATTCCATGAATACAGCACCGTTTCAAGTTATGGTATTTTTGGGTTATGGTCCATGGTCACAAATTTATGCATTTCATCTCCTAATTCCAATAAAAATTCATAAATAATATCCAAAACACAAAATAGAATTTAAAATCTCTTGAGCCATGCAAAAATATGATTTAAATACTGTAGGTTCTAGGTTTTTTCTAGTCTGTGTTTCTGAGGAGTCACCAGGTGCCCACCAAAACTACTCTATCACTCTGCCTTGTCAGTTGGACAGAGGAGAGAAAATATGATAAAAGGCTTGTGTGTTAAGATAAAAACAGGGAGACATCACTCACCAGTTACCATCAGGGGCAGAACTGGCTTGACTTGGGATGTGATACATCCCCACCTCTCTTCAGACTGCACTAGGATCACAGAAATGCTTGTTAAGCCTCACCTTGGATGAACAGAACCAAAGCTCTCTTTGGTCTTATCAGAAATACTGTCTGCTCCCAGGAACTAGTGCTGGTAATAAGCTCCAGTTTTAATGAACAGCCTGGGAAACATATTTTCTTTGCCTCCATAGAAACTTCAAGTGGAATAACATTTTTTTTAATCAAAATTTCAAAGAAAGTTTCTGATGGGAATTGCAGCCAGGAAGGAAAATTACTATGTATAAAGCCAAACGGATGAGAGGCTGGACACGACCTGGCAATGTGCACTGGCAGCCCAGAAAGTAAATTACATCCTGGGCTGCATCCAAAGCAGTGTGGGCAGCAGGTCAAGTGAGGTGATTCTGCCCCTCTGTTCTGCTCTGGTGAGACCCCACCTGCAATGCCTCCAGCTCCGGGGTGAGTCCAGAAGAGGCCACCAAGTTGATCAGAGGGAAGAAGCACCTTTTCTATGAAGAAAGGGTTAGAGAGTAGGGATTGTTTAGCCTGGAAGTGAGAAGGCTTCGGGATAAGGTAATTGTGGCCTTCCAATGCCTGAAGGGAACTACAAGAAAGATGGAGAGAGATTATTTACACAAATATGTAGTGATATGACAAGGGGAATTGGCTTCAAATTAAAAGAGAGAATTAGATTAGATATTTGGAGGAAGTTCACTCTGAGGCTGGTGAGGCACTGAAACAGGTTACCAAGAGAAGATTTAAGTGCCCCATCCCTGGGGGCATTCCAGGACAACTAGATGGAGCTCTGATCTCGTGAAAGATGTCCCTGCCCACGTGCAGGGGAGTTGAAATGAGGTGATTTTTAAAGACCCTTCTAACTCAAACCATTCTATGATTTTATGATTCTATGATCCTAAAAACAACAGTCCCAAGAGCCTTCGAGCCCTCCTGGGCCACTGTGGGCTGTGATCAGCACCTCCCTCTGAGTGAGACACCCCTCAGAGCCAGTGAACTCTCAAGTTTGCCACTCTTGTAGAACACCACTGAGCGATGACAGATCCTGGGCTGATACCCCCACTCCTCGAGGCTCAACCCACTGCCCATTTGGAATATGCAAAAGCATCTGACCTGATTACTTCACAGAACCTGATGGGAATTTTTCACAGCTTCATACTCCTTTTGGTGTGTGTGCACATGAGTGTGAGTATGCCATAGGTAATGCACTATGGATGTTGCTCTCTTAGATTCTTAAGTACTTTAGATTTGTAAGTAAATTAGGTCCATACCCTCGGGGTCTGGGCATGATATCATTGCAATCAGGTTTCCCTGCTTTGTTTTCCAGCTTCCCAGACTGGCAAGTGTATTAGGAAGCAGCAAGAGTTTCAAGTGGCTCCAGTGGTTTGTGGATGTTGGTTCTACCAGATTAAGAAAATGCTCTGTTGTTGACTGGGTACCTTCTCTATGATATGCAAAAACACACAATGGGGCAAAAGTCTGAAAAGTTTGCTATGGGACAGCTCACATGGTTACCATCTTGGTTATTAGCAACTACTGTATAACTACACATAAATTTACTTATCCAGTCAGCTGAACTGACAGCTTTCAACTCAGTATTCAAGGTTAGCCCCTTCATTCCCTTGTTAAGAACCCTCTCTCCATTCCCAAGAGTATTCCAGGACAGGCAGGATTCCCAGTATGTCCTGATCCAGCCCCTGCCTGTTCTAGAACCTTTTTCTATTTAACAGAATAAATCCTTTCTTATTAAAAATACTGCTAATGGCTTTGTGCAGAGACATGAGGTAAAACTGTGAGTCTTTGCTGTTGCAGAGCAAAAAAACCTGATATCCTACATACTGCAGTGCAAGCAGGAAACATTGCATACTGTGATTTTGCTGACCCAACAGCAAAGGAGAGAACAGCCCTTACCATGAAGGTCTGTAAACTCGTCAGTTGCTACACTGAAAATGGGTTCTGCAAACCATGATTTCAAATGCAATGCCTTGATTAGTGCTGCCATATTCCATGAACAGGTTGGCTTCTTTTCCTGCTCCATTAAAAAAANGCACTTTTTATTCTGAATTCTTTTTCACGAAAAAAAAAAAAAAAAAAAAAGAGAGAAATAAAATCATCTGACCAATTATGCTATGATCATGTCTGTAAGCATGGGTTGGTCAAAATTGTTGTTACACTGAAGGTCTGCACCAGACCAGGGAAAGGAATCCCATGATAGGACACAGAGCAGGTCTGTACTATAAATAGCCATTCTTAGGCTACTCCTCTCTCTGATGATGTGGAGAAGTGAAAGGGGTATCAGGGCACGAAGCATTTTTCAAGTTTTTCTGTGAAAACCTTGTCACGACAATAATATCTCTATTTTGTCTTCCAAGTCAAAACATCTCCAGATCTTTCACTGGGACATAATTTCTGTGTGCTGCTGAAGACCATTCCCTGGAAGGAGCATAACCTTAATTTTCTTTAATTTTCTTTCTGAATCTGATGCAGCACTGGACTGCATAACTTATCCTTGTCCCTTGAACCTATCCTGAATTCTATTTCCTTTGTTTTTTGATCATGACTGTGCACAGACAAGCAAAATTAACTGAGACTTAAATAAAAGATTTTGTGAAAGAGTGCTTACAGAATTTCTAAATCTCTAGAGAAACCTTTGCCAAAGAAACATACTCTAATCTGTAATAGTCAAAAGAAAACCAAAATGACAGTAGCATAAATGTAGTTAAACCATAGCTAGAATGTGGTGTTTGTTAAATTTGGAGAAATCTGTTGGGAAGGAAGGACCCATACTTGTTTCCAGAATCCTATGTTTCTGCACACGTTCCCATATAGTGCTGGAAAACCTCAGGATTGCTATGATCTATTCCACAAGGCATCACACCACCACAAGGAATTTAAAGCTCTGAAACTATGGAGCCCAAAGAGCTGGGCATAGCAACAGTTTGATTAATTGCACCCTACTGCACAGATGTGATCCCAAAGACAGTTATGCACCTGGAGAAAATCTGTGTTGTATGTTAAATAAATGCAGATGGTTGTGTCATGCACCACCATTCCTTCTGAATGTTCAGCTCAGTCATAAACTGATAAGACAAAAAAGTCCTAGGATATGCCAATGAGCAAGGAGACAAAAGACATGTAAGGAGACAAAAGGCAAAGTATCCTTTTACCTGGATATTGCAAGAGAAATAATAAAGGTCTAACAAGGATCTTTTCTTGTTCTGGGATGAGAACACAACTTTTCCAAGCAGGTGTACATTAGAGGATGCAAAAAATAAATCACCACCATGCTGTTGTTATTTTTAGTTGTCTAATTTGTGGGAATATGTGCAAGGGAGAAAAAGGAAGGACTAATAATTAAAAAAATAGTGCTTCCTGGCCCCTGTTTTATAATTTAATCAACAACCTTACTTTTCATCAGTGTCAAAGTGAGGAAAGAAATCTTTGAACTCTTCAGAATCTAAGGATCTAGACCAAATAAATTGCTTAAAATTTACCAATCTTCCCTAATCAGATTTTTTCCTAAATTTTCCAGGTTTTTTTTGTATTTCCTATGCACTTTCTATAGTACAAGTATAGGTTCAAGGATTTTTTGGAATCTCAAATTCCAGATCAAAGAATTAGAATTCAGTCACCCAGTTCTTATTTGTGTTGTACTAGTTCAGAAAAGTTCAATAAATCTTTAAGGCAGGCTTGCTGATTTCCAGAATAAGCAGAAATTACTATAGAAATGCAACAGTGCCAGAAATTTAAACAGAAATATTTTAAAGATTCTCTTTCTGACTATGCCTAAAAGTATTTGTGTGTGTTTTCAAAATGATGAGGAGTCAGCAGTGCATGCTGACTTCATTAGTCATGTGGGAGTATATCTTCTCTCACAGAATTTCATTCCAAAGTAGGTTTGTGGAGTTAAACAACAGAAGACCACATATTGCCATAAATCACAGTGAGCAGTAATGTGTAGACATTATAGGGGGAATAAATTAAGGTATTCTGTCATAAAGGCAATAACTTATGGAGAGAAAAATTAAGAAACAGTCAATAGGTTTCAAAGAGAGATGAGGGGAAAAAAGAACGAAGTCAATGAGGCAGCAATGCTCAATGAAGCTTCTTTCAGGTGATGAGAGCAGAAGAGGCTTCTACATCAACAGTCTGTAGAAGGGTAAAAAGAGATGCTTGTCAAATAAGGAGAATGAAGGGAAAGAAGAATTAAAAAAATAAGTCAGAGTTCTTATGTTTCTTGAAAATCCTTCTAAAATCTTTTGGCACCAAAGATTTCTTCTGGTATACATCTAATGTAGAAACACTGTCAAGTCTACTCTGTAGTGATACACAGTTTATTTGAAGCTAATCAACATGCTACCAGCAATCTAGGTTTTTCAGTATGTCTCTGCCTGGAGTAGTTCATTTTATCAGTTCACAAAATGCCTCTGGATGTGATAAAACTTCTATATATTTGACAAGAGCAAAAGGAAAAGAATAACAAATTTTCAACCGTATGCTATTGTGATCTTACCAAAAGGAAGGGATTGTCATGGGACAAATCATACAATAGCTCAAAAAACCAGGACAAGACATTCTTTGTCAACAGTTCTAGCTTGTTCTAGTCTGAACAAACATGTGGTTCTAAACTTTGTGTTTTATGCCCAGTCTGGAGTGAAGCTCTCTCTCTCTATCAGCACATCTCAGTTCTGTTGTACATTGACAAAAGTCTACATAAGTTGATTACTTGGACAAGTTTTCTTTTAAGGGATAAGTTGCTAATTAGACAAGTTTTCCTTAAAGTGTTTTAAACAGCAGAGTGAAAATACAGTCTGTTGCATGAAGCAGATGTTTTGAGGGACTTGGATTCCATTTGTCTTCCTGTTGGGCTGCTTTTGCCAAGTTGATTGGATAATCAGATTTTTTTTATTTTATTTTGTTTTCCTTTTTCTGCAAAATTACTTACTTTAGTTATCTTCCTGAGATATTTTTTCAAGAAACAACACAGAAATGTTCAGGTTATACATTACAGAGAATCAAAAAGAATCTAGAAGATTTTCAGCTTTACTCTAGCATTGCAGGTCTGAAATGTGTCACTAAGTC
Source organism: Pachyramphus minor (assembly GCA_013397135.1). Lineage (NCBI taxonomy): Eukaryota > Metazoa > Chordata > Aves > Passeriformes > Tyrannidae > Pachyramphus > Pachyramphus minor. The sequence continues at coordinate 402,477 of VYXB01002800.1, forward strand.
CACTGATGTATTTTTGTATTTAAAGTAATCTGCAGTTGTTCAGATCTTCTGAAATATTCTGATCTAATTTATTATTTTTGTCATCACCTTTCATCAAAGGACATTGTGCATGACTTTTATAGCATCACTGAATTCAAGACCATGTCTGGGTTATGTAGAATCAAGTAATTGCCTATTAAAAATTATGCATTACACCTAAAAGACACAATGAAACCAGCAACAAAATTACTGGTAGCCCATTTACAAGTGCATGTTGATTTAATTAGGAAATTAGCTGATTTTTTTTTTTATTTAATACTTGGTTCTTAATTAACATCTTCACGGTGCTCGAATGCTTATTAGTCCATTTGGAGTGGATGAACTGGCTACATTTTGGGATACATTTAAAATTACCTGAAAACCTTCTTCCCCCCACCTTCCCCTATGCCTTCATTCATATTCATTACATAAATATTATAGAAAATTCATTCCATTAATTTCATAATCCCATTTGAACAAAGTGAATATTGAGTGAAAAGGTGTATGTCTTCCACAAGAAGACATGGAGAAAGAAGAAAGAAGACCTTTGCTGGCAATTGCTTTGTGATAATATCTGTTTATCTTCACTCTGCAAAGGTGTAATCTGGACATATTTTCAGGTGAACAGTGTTTCCACCACTACACAGTTTCGTGACTAATACAAACAGTGGTTCTTGCACTGATTTGATCTGACTGCCTTGAATTTTGAAAGTATCCCACCTCCCTGACTAAGTTCTTGTTTGAACTAGGGTAATTTATAGCCAAATATCTAGTTTTGGGTTTCAGATCAAGGTCAAAACTACCAAAGAAATATATTGGACAGATTCAGCCACTTCTTTACGATATTACAGTAATGATGTCATAAATAAATAAGTCTTGTTCTTAGCTTTGGGACATCATCTCAAAATCCATGCTTAGCAAGTTAAAATATTTGTTACAGATAAGTAAAGTTGGTTGACAACATTACTTTAGTATCCTTAGGTGGACCTCTGAGACTGATTTTTGAGATATCCATGTGTAACAAAATATTTTTACTAGGAAGGTTATCCACTATACAGAGTAACAACTATTCTGTTTCTGACTCCTCTATCTTAGTAAATGAACATCTGTGTCCTTCTTTGTGCTAAAAGCTATGTAGAGCAAATGGTAAACCCAGATAATTATAAAATTATCTTCCTCTTCTAGGGCTGCAATCAGGTCAATTTTTTTTGCTTATTGGGCCAATAGTGGCTGAAATAAAGTGTTGGTTATAAATTACTGGTATTTCACTGTGATAATGATAAAGTAAATTATTTTATAAAACTAATTTAGTATTTTAATAGTAACATAACTGAGATTTATATGAACAGTTTTTACACTCTTGACTAGTAACCCTTTTATTGATGAGTTAACAGCCATCAAGATAAATTAGGTTCTGTCAGCTTTACCCAATGCCTTATACAACTCATATTGGTCATTAACTGGTTGATTGGTAAAGTGTTTTATTATTGCTTTGGAAATATTACCTAAAATGAAGCACAGTAATTTCTGTTCCTTTATCATTTTTGTTTTGATGGCTTGATTTCTTTTAAACAAAAAATGTGATGCATACTGAGAACCCAAAATTAATGGGTTAAATTAATCAGTTAATGTGATTTAAACTGAAACCATCAGAGTTACTTTTCAAATACAGACTTGAATTAGTAGCCCATTTATGCCCTGTGAAAACATTTGGATCCACAGAGAGATTAAGTCTGTTACAAACTCACCATGTCCTCAATTGTAAAAGGGCTGGACACATTTGATAAGGTAGCAATGCTGTGCAATATTTTCTAATTGAATTCTATTAAACTGTTTTTCTTAGTATTCACACATGTTCAGGTAATTGTTTCTTCCTTAACCTCTTCAAAATGTGCTTATCCAAGACACACAGTGGCTATACAGTGCAACAGTTACCTCCTCAAACTTTTTGACTTTTTCAGGTAATATTTTACTTTCTATATGTCCCCACATGAAGCTTTTATTGAAGCCAAATTCACAAGTCAGAGAATTTCTGCTCTTTGAATTAAGTGAATATCTTACAGAGAACATATAATTAAGAAAGCTGCAGTGTGAGTTTCCACGATGCATCTTCTGCTAATAATTTGTTAACAGCCTTTTCCTAATTGTGGCAGTTGTCAACTTGTCTTGCTATTCTATTCTAAAGCCAAATATTGTTTGGGGTCTCTAATTCATTAAAGTAATCTCTGCTGTATTTTTTAATTGTGAATATTAACAGTCACAACCTCTTGTTGAAGTTGGATAGAATCAAGTAAAGAGGGAAAGAAGTTATAAGAATTTTGGATTTCCTAAATAAATAACTCAAAACAACGTAAAATAATAACAATAACAAGGTATCTATTAAATGTTTTTTGAGATGTGAATATTCCCCAATAAAGCATGATGAAGGAACATCACAGATAGTATCTGGCTGTGACTAGCAGTAGCTAAACTCAGTTGTCTTTTCCCAGCCATAAAATTCTACAGTTGTGTGTCTGATATCTCTTGAAGGGTTCAGGAGAATCATCATAGAACTAATGAAGTTATGGCTGTAGGAATTCTGCCCTCCCTCTCACATTAAATAGTGCCCATTACTAATTAAATATTTTTCATGCATCGTACGGGGTGATTTACAGCCCTTTACATGCTTTCCCCAAGGACCTCTAGAGCTCTCATCACCATTCTGTTTGATCACTTTGAGCTTTACTACATCCACTCCCAGTACAATTCATACCAACTGTAAGAGAATCTGAGTGATGGGCTGATACTGCACAGGGAGCACCCTCAGCACTGTACCATCTACTGTGAAGGAAATTAACTCTATCCCAGATGAAACCCAGATGAAACCTGGACAGTTAGGGATTTAATTTTTATTTTCTCAGGAGCCTTACTGCAGAATAGTGGGTTCCTTTGATTTCTTATCATGCCAGTTTGTGTTCAATCTCTTGAAAAGTCTTCAAGCATGAATGCACATCTATAAAAGATCAGATCTAGTTTCCAAGGGTTCTCAGGAATTAGATTACTTTGTTACCCGCACGGACACATGCAGGGAAAATTTGGTTGCTCAAATATCTTGCAGTGAGAAAACAAGGACAAATTGAGAAAAACATTGTTAATTGAAAAAAAAAAAAAGAAAAAGAAAGAAAGAAAGAAAGAAAAGAAACAACAAACTGAGCCTGTGTCATGGTTTAACCCCAGATGGCAACTAAGTGCCAAACAACTTCTCACTCATTCCCTCACTCCAGTGGAAAGGGGAAAGTGAATTGGAAGGGAAATAGTGAGAAAACTTGCAGGTTGAGATAAGAACAGTTTAATTATGAACATAAACATTATTATTTATTATCATTATTATCTGTTATTATTATTAAATGAAAAGGAAAATAACAAAGAGAGATAAATAAAACTTAAGAAAGAGAAGCAATGAAAATGAAAACATATGCTCATCACCAACCAACCAATGCCCAAACAGTCTCTGAGCAGCATTCCTTCCGCCAAGCTTCTACACAGTTTTATTCTTGAACATGATGCCCTGTGGTGTGGAATATCTCTTTGGTCAGTTGTGGTCAGCTGTCCTGTCTGTACCCCCTCCCATCTCCTTGTGCACTCTCAGCCCTCTCGATGGTGTGGCTGTGTAAGGAGCAGAAAAGGCCTTGGCTCTGTGTAAGAATTGCTCAGAAATAATGAAAACAACCCTGATTTGTCAGCACTGTTTCCAGCATAAAGCCAAAACTCAGCCCCATGCCAGCTACCATGAAGAAAATTAACTCTATTCCAGAATTATGATCCATTATTAGAGATACCTCTGCCCAAATCAAGGTTCATGACCAATATTGTTGACCAAGTCAACAATACAGACTTTGTTTAACAGTAAATGTGAGGTAGAGAGACAGAAAGAAATAAGGAAGAGGTGGGGTGGGGAGTGGGGAGAGAGAGATGGAAAGATCAGGCAGAAGATAATAACCACCTGTGGATCCAGCAGTATGCTCTTGGTCCTTCTTCAGTCCAGGTTTCTTGGTGGAGGGAGTCCCAAAGTAATTCTTCTGGGGGTATCACCTTCTGGGTGTCCATGGGGTGGTCACAGATGCCATTCCCATAACTTGGGGTGGTATGCGTATGAGCAGTTGCTTCATTTCCCAAAGTTTGCCACTGGGAGTTTTTGTCCAGATGCATAAAACAGGATGTGCTAAGCAGAATTTACCTCCAGCAGGCCTGGAATTAGTGCCTTCCTGTCACAAATTCCTCCCTTCTGTGCTTTATCTCAAGTTCCTCCTGTGGTAGCTTATCTTACAGCGAGTTCATTCCGTGGCCTTGTCAGTGTTTGAGACAGGCAACTGTGCTTTTTAAGTCCTCACATGCAGCCAGAACCAGCACAGCCTGACTGGCACCAGTCTGAGACTATTAACTTTGTCTGTGAATGTCTCCCCTTCCATTTCACAATGAAAATACAAAAAATTGAACCGGGATCATGAAAACCTGTAGATTTGAAACCACTAAAATAGGCTATCCAGTCCAATCACATGTACAAAGCAAGTCTGAATAAAATGGGTTGCTCAGGGCCTTGACCAATTAAATTTTTAATGTTTTCGAGGATGGAGATCCTGCAGCGTCTCTGGAGTCCTGGTCTAATATTTAGCCTTCTTTCCATTAAATATTGGCTTGGAGTCCTGGCTCTTTGTGGTTTCTCCTTTCAATCCACATTTTGATTCTTCCTGATGGCATACAGTCCACTTACCTGTTCTGATAGCTTCTTACCTGGCACCTAAGCACCTCAGCTAAAGCAGATGTGGGACAAATACTGAATGTGATTCAGGAAGGAGCACCAGGCAGTCCTGAGAGCCTGCATAATAGCATTCTCCCATTGGAGGTCTCTCTTGGAAGAGGAGTTTGATGTGCCACAGTAGTTGTTCCAGATGGTGTTGCTGTATGTCAGAGTCCATATTCACAGCTAGGGAAGGGCCAATGTTCAGCTCCAAAAATAGGAGTATCAACTCATGGAGGAAAATAGCTTAATTTTCCTTAAGTCTGTCTATCTCTGTTTATTCGATTTATTTTACTTAATGTTACAAGAATAAGCATCTTTATTTATCCTTCCTCTTGGTTCAAAGTCTAAAGCGGTTTTTTTGAGAGATTAGTTTAGACTAGGTGATTTAGTGATATCTATTGATGGGGGAAATAACTCAGTCTCATAGGGAACATCCAGACCTTGCCTCTGAAAGGATATTAATGTTTCTGTCCCAGGAGAGTTTGCAGTGAGAGAGAACACAAATGTCCTATCTCTATCTAGATCTTAATGGTTTTATTGAGGTTAATGAAAGAGACCCTCAGAAATCCACATGGTTTATTGAGTGGGCTAGGAGATATGTTTATATGTAGGTAAGTTCTGGCAAGATTTATTTTTTTTTCTTCCTTTTTTCCCCTCTACACTCATTAACTTACAAAAATTGTATTCAGTGTTAGCTGACCTAAGGAGCACATTTATATTTGCTCAGGCAGCAAAAATGTAGACGAGAAAATGTCTTTTTCAGCAACATAAAGACAGATGAGGCATACAAGGAGAGTCTTTAGAATAATAATTATATAACTAACTTAATTAGTCTCTGCTTCAATCAAAAGACAGGAGGATAATACCAGCAAGTTGGTTCATATCCACTGAGGTTAAAACATTAAAAAAATCCACAAGGGGTTCTCCAGGGTTTTGTGTTATGTTTATGGGCCTTGGAATAGAGCAGAATCTATCTAACTGAACAAAATAGAATATTGTGAGCATATGTAAAGCAGATTTTTACAAAGCCATGCAGAATTTTAACAGAAATCCAACAGAAATATATCACCCACCTCCCCAAAATCAAGTCAAACACAAGGGTCAAGAAATTCACCATGTTGTTTCTGGTGCAGCAGCACTCAGATTGACACAAGATCCCTAAATGTGAAGTGTTTTCAAAGCCCCAAGTCAATCCTCTGTTCAAAAAGAGACAAGCCAGATAAAGAAAGAGAGTAGTAAATAACATCCTTATTTTATAAGTAGAGAAATAAAACTCTCCAAAGTGACACAGGGAATCTGTGGAAGCAGCCAACTGGAACTTGAGTCTGTCACTTTACAATTCATTTAAAAAAAGGATCTGAACATAAGACAGATTTAATTTAAATGAGCATGCCAAGGTACTGTGGAAACCTCAGAGAAATGCAGACAAACATTCACAGCTGGCCACATAAATTGGTTAGTTACTGTGCCTATTTATTCACTTACATTAGGTTGAGAAGATTCCCAGAAGATACAGTATATTTTTTTTTTTTTGCATTTCTCTACATGGTGTGCATTGTCCCTGAGTTTATTTCAAACTCACTCTAACAGGTCAGGGTATGGGATATGTATAGGTGCTTTTGTAAATTCAGACAAAAACGTAACTCCAGACATTCTAGGGCATCATTGAAATATGAAAGGACACTGAATGTAAGTGATCATGCAATTAACAGTGTTGGGTCTTTATTCTTTCTATCACAGCTTAGTGACTCTGATGTTCACTGGAAAACTCTAAGATGTTACGTGGCTGTCTCTGTCAGAAGCATCATGGGAGGAATCTGAGGTATCAGAAACATTAATGGTGACAAAACTTGCTCACCAAGGAGTGACCAAGGAATTCCTGATGGCCGTGTTGTGTGACAAGTAACACTATATTCATTAACTGCCTGTTTATCTGAAAGACTATGCATCTGCAGAAAATCAAATAATGTTAACCAGCAATGTTAGAAGATTATATGGACAGAAACTCTCACCCCTTTGGGAAGAAAAATTATCTATGTATTTATTTTTTTGAGGTTAATGTGCTTTTCACCTGGCTCTATTTATTTTTGTTGTTTACAACCTTTCTAAATACTCTCAAAAAGAAAAGAAAGTTTCCTTTTATTCCTAAATATCTTAATATAGATGTTGTCTTGCTGGGAACAACTGTGATTTTTTTTTTCCCCAGCCAACTCAATAAGTTCCACCCACGCAGAGCTTAGAGGGTAATGAAATTAAAATTATGTGGCATTCTCTTCTATGTCTTGCATAATAGAAGAGTGAAAATGGGAGCAGAAAGTAAAAAGATTGCATCAGAATTAATCTTAACTTGTGATTAACTCATTAATGTAAAAGTTTTTTTTAAAAAATGAAGCAGGACTGAAGTAAGTTCAATAAACGTAATATTAGAAAAGAGTGTGTAAAAACAGGTGAATAAATAACAGATTTCTTGATTTGTTCTAGTAATCAATGTATTGCAAATATTGTCCAAAGGATGTATGATAAAACAAATCTTTTGCCCATGTCTCTACCTCCCTCTCTCTCACATACACTATCACACAACACTGCAGTAGACAGAAAGTCTTTGAGGAAGAAAAAAAGTTATATTTCTTTTGTTTGGCTTGTGTCTGTTCCTCCAGAAAATATGGGAAAAGAAAGGATCTAAGGTGTTATAACAATCTTTTTCCTTCCACTCTCTACTTACCCTTCCCAGGCAAAATAGTGAAAATTAGTTCTTTAGTGAAAGGAATTTTTCATAACATATATATAGAATCATAGAATCATAGAATCAGACAGGTTGGAAAGGACCTCTGAGATCATCAAGTCCAACCTTTGATCCACTACCATCACAGTTGCTAGACCATGGCACCAAGTGCCACATCCAGCCTCATCTTAAAAACCTCCAGGGATGGTGAATCCACCACTTCCCTGGGCAGCCCATTCCAATGGCTGATTACCCTCACTGTAAAGAATTTCTTTCTAATATCTAACCTAAACCTCCCCTGGCACAGCTTGAGGCCATGCCCTCTTGTCCTACTGACAACCACTTGAAAGTCCATAGTTTTGTTTTTTCTGTCACATATTAAAAATTAATTAAAAAGTATTTGGGGGTTTGTTTTGGTTTGGATTTGGTTTTGATTTCATTTTAATTGAGTGTAGTTGTACGGGTTTTGGTTTTGCTTTTTTTTTATTAGAATTGTAGCTTTTATTCTATATTTTTTTCATTAAACACATAGTTAGCAATCTGATGATTTTTTTTTTTTTTAACTCCATGATGACACCTTGGTGAACATCAGATCTGTTCCTTGAATATAGTCCCTTAGTGTCCTTTGAGCTGTACCCAAAACTAATTTTCTGCCATAAAATTCACTTTTAATGAAGTGGGTAAAAAATTCTGAAGTTAAATCTTTATTTTTTTCTGCAATTCACTGCTTGATCAATTGATTGATTGGAAAAAAATCACTCAACCTAGCTCCTTGTTTTTTTAAACCTTCTGTTATAAAAACAGCTTTTCTCTAATGTCAGTAGGATCAGTTACAAAGAAATTCCTACACGAAGATACATAGAGGATGTTATTCAGATATTACCAGTAAAATCAAATGAATATTTCATTCCAGTAGTATTATATTCTCCAGATTTGAAGATGGATCAATGGAGAAAATTGACCTTAATTGGATATTCTAATCAATAAAGTTGTCTAAGAAACTAATGTGGCTCAAAATATTTAGCAATTTAATTAGTAGACAATTCAGCTTTAAACTAAATTATTAATCTCAGAATAGTTGTATTCTCTGTATTTCATGAGGCCATAAATCAATAAAATTTACTTGTTTCTCTTTAAATTAATTTTCCAAGACAATATTTATTAGTTTCTATAAAGATGAGTTTTATAATTAAAACACAGTAACGTGTTAAGGTGATAAAGGACAACAATGTTTTTTAGGACTGTGAGCAAATGAAAAGTGAATTTTCAAGGACCAATAAATGAAATGTTGAATGGGATCATACTGAGGATTTTACATATGTTTTTGGAACTTTTTAATATTTAAAATGTGGATTTTATGGGAAAATACCTTTTTTATTTGCTTGGTTATTTTCTCAAGAGTTTCTCACAATGAAAAAACTTGGGAAGGACTGAAGAACTTTTCCTGTGATATGTAGGTTTTGCATTGCTTTTTGCTTAACTGGAGGTACTCTACTGTGTCAATTTCTTCAGCATTTTCTATTTGCAATGTACAAAACCCTGCCATGAATTTCTTGTGTAAAGAAGAAAGGTCAGTTTTTAGTGCATTTTAGCTACTTCTCTCCATAATAATCTTATCTTGTTGCTAAAAAAGGCAAGAGAGTTGTTTTGTCTCTGCCTACTTTACCACTATTAAATGCATACTTTATTTATAGACCATATCTTTATGTTGCACATTATCATTATATGCCTGAAGCTGCCAATATGGAAAACATTAATTGCTCTTTCGGCTTAAAGTAACATGTTTCAGTGAGTGTAATAATATATGAGTTCACCATTTATTTAAATATAATTAAGAACCTGGAAACAAACTTTGCTATTATCATCATGCAGAATAACTGTGAAAGAAACAGATACAACTCTGGAAGTCCCAAGGTTCAGTGTTTAGTGTAAGCTCAAGAGATGCCATTGTGTTCTCATCATATAATTAATTAATGCACAATTGTGTGGTTAATGTGTCAAATTTTGCATTCTGCAATTGTGAAATGGCTTCACAAATGTTCAGTCCCTATTTAGGACTTGAATACACAGCAGTTAAAATGACTCTGGTTAAAAATTTTGTCTAGAAACTCAGTTGGAGAGAGATTTCCATTCCCAAATTATACATGAGATCGGTTGCACATTTGCACAATTCTCCAATGATGTCCAGATGAATCTTAATAAAGCGGCAAAGAGAAAATTCAATCCAAAATGAATTTAAATGATTCATAAATCTGCATGCTAAAATCCTCAAATTAATAACTTTCAAACCTTTTTTTTTCCTTCATGTTTTTATTCAAATGTTTGACCTTAAAGTGATGGAATAACATTTTAAAAGGAAAACAATTTTTTCCTCTCCCTTCTATCAGAAAAGTTTATTTTCAGTTTCAATGATTATACCAATATTAGTGGAAAGCATGAAAAGCAGGAAAAAATACATATGTTCACATATAGAACTGGGTTTTTTGGCCAAGGGATGCATGAGTAACACTGTGGGTGAAATGAGAGCAGCTTCATAGAAAGGGACCTGGGGTTTGGGTCGATGGCAAGCTGGACATGAGTCAGTAGTGCTTTGGCAGCCAAAAGGACCAACAATGTCCTGGGGGGCATCAGGCACAGTTGAGGGAGGGGATTGTTTCTCTCTGCTCTGCACTGGGGCGGCCTCACCTCAAGTATGGGTGCAGTGTTGGGCACCACAAAGGTGGAAGGACATGAAACTTAGAGTGTGTAGAGCTGAGAGCAACCAAGATGGTGAAAGGCCTCAAGGGCAGGACTTTTCCATGAGCAGCTGAGGCCACTTGGTCTGTTCAGCCTGAAAAAATTGAGGGAAGGTAGTGAAGGGCCTTGAGGAGAAGCCATGTGGGGAGCGGCTGAGGGCACTTGGTGTGTTGAGCTGGAGAAGGGCAGAGCGAGGGGCGTTACAAATTCCTTGGGAGGAGCAGAGGAGGAGCTGGCACTGAGCTCCATTCTGTAGTAACCAGTGACAGGACCCCAGGGAGTGGCCTACAGTTATATCAGGGGAGATTTAGGTCAGATATCAGGAAAAGGTTCTTCCCCCAGAGCGTGGTTGTGCACTGGAACAGGTTCTGCAGGGAAATGATCTCAGGGCAAAGCCTGACAGAGCCCAAGGCCTCATGGTGGTCTGCAGCTTCCTCAAGAGGGGCAGCAGAGGAGCAGTGCTGCTCTCTGCTCTCTGGTGACCAGGGAGAGAATTCAAGGAAAAGGATTGTGTCAGGGGAAGTTCAGATCAGACATTAGGAAAAGATTCTTCCCTGGTGATTGTCACTGGAACAGGTTCCCCAGGCAAGTGGTCATGGTACCAAGCCTGACAGAGCTCAAGGAGTGTCTGGGAGATGCTCTTGGTAATATGGTTTGGTTTAAGGCAGCCCTGCAAGCAGTAGTTCTGTGATTCAATGATCCTTGTGGGTTCCTTCCAACTTGAGATATTCTATGATTCTTAAGTGATTCAAGCAAACAGCATTTCTGCAGAGGTATCCCCTGTAAGGCATTTTATTCCAGCTAGATATAACAATACTTTATGAATTTCACCATCATTATTAATTTGTTTTAATGCCAATGTTGAAAAATAGATAATAAAACTAATTAATAAATGAAGAACTACATTGCAAGCAGGAATGCTCTGTGTCTTGGCATCCATAACAATGCTTCAAGCCGATATAGGAACTTATTGAGAAACACCCTAGGTGGACTGCAACTTTATTGCACTCTTGTGAGCACAACTGCATAATGAATCTTTCTTCAATTAACAAAACAGGACTCTTAAACTACAATGTCCTGATTTATTTGGCACTGGAAAATTTAATGTGCTTAAGAGATAGTTTGCTAATGGAGTCCTCCGTATCAAAGCATGATCAACTATACATTCTTTGTATCTATTTTTGTGTATCAGCTTGCATGATAGATCAAATACAAACAGGAGTATGGTGCCTGCTTTTAAATTAATTTGCTCCAGATATGCATTTTAACATTCTTGCGTTCATCATTTAATGATTCAAAAGACCAGTATTTGCCCCAAATAAGAATAGTCAGAAAAGTAGGTCAAGATTAGGAAATAAGCACCAAGCTTTGGATTATGTTGACATTTATAGGTGGCCTGATGCGTGTGTAGGAGACAACAATATAGTTGTAATTTCTCCAAGTGGATTGTTATGGTTTTAGACCATCTGTTTTTCTAAGCAATTTCTGCATATGAGGAGCTAATTAAACATAAGATGGGACTCTATACAGGGGTAATTGTGTTAAGCATTTAGTTCCCAGTGACATTCAAACAATAAAATAAAGACAATTAGAGTGACAGCAAACATAGAATCCAAACATAAAGAATTAGTGCTTCTTTTGGTTATCTAAGCATCTACCAAGAATATTGAAGGTGTTGGTGATGTCTTTAAGGTCCTTTTTTAAACACTAAATGATTAATTTTATAGAATTAGGTCACAAAATAGGAGACTTTGAAGGGATCTTTGAAAGTTGGTTCCAAATATTTCACTCCCAAGGCCCATTCATCCAGGTGTTTGTATAGCCACTTAAACCTCCTCGTGCACTTGCCAGCTCTATAATTGGGTGATTGTGACCTTGGAGGCAAATTAGAAGATTAGTTTCATCAATGTTCTAGTAACTTTATTTTCCAGAAGGCAGGACACTTCCTTGACTCAATATAACAGGGTAAAACTGTAATGAATAATTTCTTTTAAAGGGTCAATAAGGTAAAGACCACAGTGATTCTCATTTAAAAATGATGAAACGTTAACTTACTTAAGAAAATTGTATTTTTTACTTAAAGGAAAAAAAATTAAAGCCAATTCTGTGTATCATCAACACAAAAGGACACAGAAGAGAAGGTTTTAAATACAAAAAAATGACAATTTGTAATCCTGGCCTAATTGCTATGCATAAGGGCGCAGTGAGGTCAGCACGAAGAGCACTGAAATGGTTGTCTCTTATGAAGCAAATATTGTCTAGGGATATCATCAGGGGATATGATTGCAAAGAACAAAACCTAATAGTATGCAAAGAAGATTTGAAGAACTGTTATGAAACAAAAGTAGGGCATTAGTGTACGCTTTCTTGTATGCTTTGCAAACTTAATTTCAAGTCCATACCATCATGTTACTTTATCAAGTGTTTTTTTTCTTCTTTGTGTCTCTTCGTGGGTACTAAAAAGTTCACTTTATGGTGAATAAACCCGGTGTCAAATATATTCAAAATGACCAGATTTTAAGAACTTCACACAGTATCCTTCTTTAGATATGCCTATGCTTACAACTAGAGTATTACCCAGGGTATGTTGGAGGTAGGAAGGTGGGGAGGAATGTGTGACTGGCACATCCAGTTCTACATAGTCACAGCAGGGATACTGAATAGTGTTTTGAGTAGATTAATTTTAAAGAAACATAATGGTGGTGGCTACAGTGAATTAAAAAGAAGAGAATGAAAATGAACAGTGGAGAAATAAATAACAGAATATGGATGGTGTAGGAGAGCTTACGCCTTCTGTCACAGCTTGAGCTGTTTCCTCCACTGCTAAATTCCAAATCTGTTACACATGTAAGGGAATATAGTCCCTTCTCTAAGATAAAAGCATCAGTGTGCTAGTAGCTTCATTATTTTTATAGTTTTATTCCTAACCAGATACCTAGTAGCACAGAGAGACGGCAACTGAAGACAACTGTGAACAGAACAGAGTTTGTGTAGATAATCCCTGTAGATCAGTGATCAGATTTTAAATTGTGCAAAATATCTTGGAGGTCTGAGCTGCCCAGGTAAACCTCTGCAACATAAGAAGCTTTCCAACCTGATTGTACTATAATGGTCATATACCTTGCACATATAACTTATTGCCCTTCAAGAGACTTAAAAAGCAGTGAACATTTTTTTCTTTTCATTGAATTACGGGGTTTTGTACTTGTTCAAGTGAACTGCTCTGAACATACTGGCTTTTGAACTGTGCCTAATCCATACTGCAGCCTCTGCTGTTCGGTTACCAACTGGACAATTGTTCTGTTTCAAATTTTAGCCCCTGTCATCCATCTACATTTAGCTTGTCTGCCTGCTCCATCCTGTTCTGCACTAGTGCAGGTGGTGATAATGCCACGGTGTGAGGTCTGAGTTTGTACCAGGTCAGTGCTAAAAGCTTTGAAACCTTTTCCTTTTGTGCTTAGCAGTCTGTGAACTTCCTCCTACAGTTCAGCTGGAGAATTTGATTTTTCCATTGAACTGACAGAAGGTGTTGATGGTTTGTGGGTATGCTATTCCACTGTCCCTTTGAAGGAGAGCTTGAAGGTGAATAAAGTAACTGGTGATGTTTTGTGCAACATGAATAATTTTTGGAGGTTTCTGTCTCATCTGAAAATATTAGATAGGCAAATGATTACAGTAGCAGATGTGAATTGTGACGTAAATGTTATTTCTGGCCCACTTAACGGAATAATCCATCAGAGGGAGAGTGTAATGACAGGCAAGTGATGTATAAGCAAACAACCCTTGTGATGTCAATCCAACTTCTCTTGGTCTATACCAGGTAAAGGTTACTGTGTCAATGAATGAGTCACTTCTGTCCTGTCATTAGCCTCATTCAGTAGAAAAGGTTTGTTGAGTAGCTTCAAGCAAAGTAGCGAGTTCTGATTGTCATCTCAGATCTTATAGTTCATGTTTATTAGAAAGTTTGTGATATGTATCATAAAAGGTACATGTACAATCCACCTGCCATTCCTGTAGAATAAGAAGTTAAAGAGTATCTTGAATGACATATCCCTCCTGCAGGTAAGGCTTATTTTGTAGCCTAAAATGTGGCTGTAATGTTAAAATACCCTTTTATTTTTTTTTTTTTTAATTTTTGGGTGAAGTTGTTTCAGGGAACCATGTGTGAATTCCTATTGTTTTTTTTCTTAATCAGATGCTGTAGCAATCAGCTTTAATTTGTTCTCCTGTTACTATAGGGGCTCATATTCCACACAATTACTTTTACATCAACATGCATTTGGATGTCTGGTGAAGGCAAGAGCTTTCGTATTTCCAGCTTCTAGTTTGTACCTTACATATTTAAGATAGAATAATTCAAGTGGCCACCACTGAACATAATTTCACCCATGCGTGTTGTTGCCAAAATCATCATATCAAGGACTAATTTAAGTCTGCACAGCATAATTTGAAGCAGAGAAGTTCACTCTGTGGAAAAAAAGCTGGGAGGTTTTTAATGATCTCATGCCACATTATATTGGCAAACCTCAGAAATTCAAGGCTGGAAAACATACAGTTTTCACCATAAAGTTCTTTATCATGTGGATGTATGTGGTTGTCTGCTGTAACTCTCTTTAATTCCTTTAAGTTAACATAAGAATTGACATGCAAGTAATGTCTCCGTGGATTTCTATAGCTGAAATGAAGATATTCCTGTAAATTCCCCATTTAATTATTGTTTATTAATATAGATATTTGGAATTTTAAAGAAGACATGCAAGGAAAAATCCAAGGTAAACATACTTACATTACAAATGTTTCAGGTAATACAAAACGAACCTTGTCTTTTCAGATCCTTTCCAGTCATTGGTGGTAACTCACACCTGTTGAGGGAGACCTTATATATCTCCTTACTGGCATTCTAGGTCAGATTTTTCAGCTCCTGGTTACTCAGTCTCTCTCAGTGAAAATGGCTGGTAGTTTACATTAGCTTAGATTTTGTTATCGCAGGATTTCCACACATCTAGGTGGTTTTCTTTCATTTGAATATCTGAAATGGGAGAATACATTGCAGCAACTGTTCAGTGTCTGAGGATTCTGACACAGTAACCTCTTTGAATGTCCCCTTCAGCAAACATGTCTCTGCCCTGCATATGTACCATTCAGACCTCAACATCCACAAATGTCATATTTATATATATGCAACCAAACAAAAAAATGGATGCCACTTGTAAACTGACAGCACAAGCCTAACAATTTGGCATTGTTCTGTTCTGGTTTAATGGATCTACTTTTTACTACATTTAAAATAAAGAAAAAAATCCCAAACTATACTGTCAAGAATAAACTAGAAAGGAAGAGCATTTTTGTCTTACCACTGTCAATGCTGTCTGTAATAATCATTGCAACAACTTAAAATATTCACTTTGTCAGTTTATTAATGTTTAATATATGATCCAGAACATTTTCAGACTTCAAACTGGTGATCACAATCTTCTTACATAACTTGAAGCACTAAGCTGAGCAGTGCAAGCTATTGCCTTATGTTTAATCTGTATCCAGTTGTGAAGGAAAGAGAAAATACAGATGGAAAATTCCAGCTTATCTATAGTTAAAAGTTTACATTATTTTCCTTCTCTATCTTGATTATAAAATGGAACTCTTATTTTCTGAACCACATGTGTCACCATGAGCATGGTAAAGCACAGCAGTAGTTTACAGTACACCTTCTTTTTATCTCCTATGAGAGTTTGGGTCATCTCTTCACAACAAAGTAGAAACAGCTCAAACAGTACACATATTTCAGTTCAGCAGGAGCTTTTGAGTCCAAATTTTTGGTTAATATTGAACGATAGAGAAAACAAAACTATGTCTTTGTCAAAAGATATTTTATTGATTTCTTACCAAAGAAGTTTTGAGCACTTGTCATCAAGTATTCACAGTCAAATTTCTTGAATGTTCCACATTCATTCCTGGCATAATGAAGGAAAAACCTGGAATGCTCTGACTGCATTTTACACTTCCACATATGAGGAGAAGGAGAAGAGGAGAGGAGAGGAAAGGACAGGACAGGAAAGGACAGGACAGGACAGGAGCTGGTGGTTATAAATAACAAAAAATTCCTGATTCATGCGTACAGTATTGATCTTTTGATTGGCCTTTTCTGGCCTCACCACTTGATGTTAATTGCTGAAGATGTAAACTACTTTTAAGGTTGCCTGTGTGGCCCAGTGACTGCATGTTTGCTTGCCTTCAGCACAAGGAAAGCTCCTGACCACTCTTGTCTACACTGGACAAGACCTACTTGGGTGTACAGTGTTTCATTTTTTGGTACATGACATCATTTCTTTTGTACATGGTAGTGAGTGGAGAAAAGGATGCTAGGTCACAGAGGTGCATAGATAAATAGTCCTAGATATTGTTTAATAGATTAGTGTAGATATGTTTAGCCAATTCTGTACTCATCTAGCAGTAGATAGGATCTCTTTCCCCATTAATGCCTGTGCAACTTTCAGGACTGATTAATATATTAACATATTAATATCTTATCAGAAGATCATAACCTATTCCCTTTTTACCTCTGATTCATGAAGGGGAAATTATAATATCCTCCCTTTCTCAGATTATACAATCATTGCCCAGGGACTTGAGAGCTGTTAGGCAGGACATTCTTGGCCCTATAGTAGGCCTTTAGATAATATTTATTTGTGTTATGTAAATAGAGTTACTTTCCATACCCATAAAATATTCAGAGTTACAGACTCCTCTCCACCCCAAAAAACAAGTCTATGACATAAATAATTATTGATTGCAAATATTCAAATTCATAAGAATTGAAAATCCAGAGAATATACTGCAGCTTATTAAGTTAAGCTTTAATAGAGTATTCAAAATGCTTAATTTATGTTTTTACTGTTTAGTTCTCTATTTCTAAAGTCTGAAACTTCAATATTTATGAAAGTACTATGTGGGACATTTGAATGTCTTTGGATTAGTTTTTTCTTTTTTCCCCCCCAAAAAAAAAGAGTGAAAAGTATTTCAAATTAAATGCAACACATCTTCCTCAGATCAATAGATAGTAACAAACCTACATGGAATGCAAATGCTTTTGCTGCACTGAGTCATTTGCAAAATTTTGTAGAACATGATCAATATTCATGCTAGTTAAAATTTCTTTTTATTTGACTTTGGAAAAGGAAGGGCTTGTTATTATGAAAACTTGGATTTATTTTATTTCAGTGCTTGTTTTTGGATTTATCTTGTCTCAATTCATTCAGTGTTATTCCTGCTAGACAGTGTGGTGAGTGGGCATTAGTTGTCTGTGGAGAAAATGTCAATGTTTCTCTAAGATGGTGAGACCTTTTTGTTTAAATCTTCCTTCACCTACTCCATTACCAGTTACTACACAGGTTCAGAACAACCACAGAACATCAGTGAAAAGGTGGTGTCAGCCTCTTCTTCATTGCTCCATTTTCCTTTCCTATCATCCATAGGCTGCACTACCTTTTAGTAGTGTCTCCCAAGTGTCCATGTTTCTGATATTTTGTGAAATGAAAATATTACATAGAAATATAATAACACTTCCATATTTAAAAGGGTCCTAAAAATGTCAGGAAATTACAAGTTTCCATGTGAATAGTCAGGGGAAAAAAAAATCAAGAGAGACCTTTGCATTACATGAGCCATTCAATTATGTTGTTCATTGACTTTAAATGGATTACTGCCATGATGTGGTAAATAGAAACTGCATGAAGTATTTATATTTTATTTAAATGTCAGTTACTTAATTTATTTTCTCATTATACATTAAAGTAATGATCATCCTGTTTATTAGTGTTAAATATTTCATGGAGTTCACAAGACTGTATAACTTGCAATAAATGGAGGTCATTTACATTACCCATTGTGTAAGATGGTATCAGCAGCAGCATACATGGAGAGAAAGCAGGAGAAAAATCATCATGGAAAAGAGAGGCCTGGACGGTACAATCTTTTTGAGGAATCACTATGTTCTATCTCAGTTGCCCAATAAAAAAGAAAGTGTTAAAATAAAATAAGAATTGCACCATAATTATTATGACCTGTATTTATAGACCATGCAGCTGGAAATATCCTGAAACCACTTACAAATGGATTTTCAACCTATATGCAGAATGAAAAAAACACATTACAATCACTGCCAAAATACAGAGAAGTGTGTGACAAAGTGTGATTGCAGTTTAAACAGAAGAGACCAATGTTAGGCAGGAATTTAGGAAGACATGGTGATCTATAGTGTAATATCAAAGAAAAATATAGTCAGAAATTTAAAATCCTGATCAAATTTAAATTGAGATTGATAAGAAACAATGAGAAAGAAAGTTAATATAACTGATTACAGGCACAAATTACAAACCCAACTCAAAAGTAGCTCAGACTTACATTAAACACAATTGTCAAGACCCACAGTCTCTCCAGCCAGTTCTTTCAACTAGTCCAAGATGGAAATTAAAAAAGAAACAAAAAGACACAACCAAAAAACCACATAAAGCTTTTTAAAAATGATGTTAATTCTCTTTTTGAAAGACTAATCAAACTAAGATTTGTGGACAAACAGCAGAGATGACCCTTCTCTGGAGACTCCCCTTGTGTCAAACCCGACTTTTGAATACTCTTGTGAAGCACTTACTGAAGCAGTCATTACCTCTAGAATTGTTGTAGTTTTGCATGCAATTGCAAGCAAACAAGTCATGAATAGCTATTTACACAAAATGAATTAAGAAAACATATTTAGACATACGTGTCGAACTTCTGGAAGACCTTATCTTGCCTGAATGCTCTGGAGGACTTCCCCATTCATTTCAAGCATTTAAACTGAAAGGGATCTCATAGGTCATTGATTCTAATTTCTTATTGCTGCATCCCTGTGTATGCCATTTTTTTTGTTTTGGTTTGGTTTAGTTTGGGGGTTTTTTTTGTGTAGGTTTGTCCCACAGCTGTTTTTTTTTAAAATAGACATGTTTTCTGGGTGGTTAATTTTGGGTTTTTGCCTCCAGCATTTCAGTCACTTATACAGGGAAGCTACTATTAAGGAGCATTAGTAATGAATAAAGCTTCATAGTGTCTCTGCAAGCTGCCTTCCCATGTTCACCCTTTTCAGTCTCTTAAAAAGATGAATAATAGTCACTGAATTTGCTGTCTCTGTACTCAGTTCCACATAACCCTCACCTGTGTCCTCCTCTTCTCTGTTCCACTGTCAGGGAAGAATTAAAAAACTCTAACCATTAAACTGAGATTTAAAAAAATCCTCTCAAATTTGTTGTAGTATGACAAATAGACCAGAAAAAGGGATATCAGAAGAATTCCTTAGCTGAGCAGTAGAAAAAGACATGCAATCTGAACAAATACTAGAAATGCAAAGGAAATTGGTTCCCAAGTTGATGAATTATTTTGTTTCTTCAACATTGTACTGGTGGAGAATAGCAGTCAACAACCTTGGTCTCACACCCCCAAACATCCATTTAACTCTGACTGAGACTTTGGAAGAAACATGTACACCCCACCTTGTTTCTCCCCTGTGCTTTTGTAGGATGTGTGGTAAAAAAAGACCAAAACAAAGTGGCTCCTCATTCCAAGAGAGACATTGTGGTGCTGCAGTGTGTCCAAACAAAGGGAAAGGAGCTGAGGAAGGGTCTGGAGCACAAGTCTGATGAGGAGTAGCTGAGGGAGCTAGAGATAAAAAAAAGGCTCAGGAGGGACCTTCTTGCTCTCTCCAGCTCTGTGACAGGTGGGTGAAGTCAGGGGGGTGTGTCTAGCTCTGCTCCCAGATAACAAGCGAGAGGACAAGAGGAAACCACCTCAAGTTGCACCAGAGGTTTAGATTGGATGTTAACGAAAAATTTCTTCACTGGAAGAGTAGTCAGGCTCTGGAATAATCTGCCCAGGGAACTGGCAGAACCACGATCACTAAAAGTGTTCAAAAAACATATATATGGGGAACACAGGGATGTGTGTTGGATTGGGTTAATGGTTGGACTCAGTGATCTTGGAGGTCTGTTCCGACATTAACAACTCTATGATTCTGTGATTCTAAGTTGTAGAATAAGAGAATCCCTGGTTTGCAACCCGCTGTGCAACCAAAAGGTGTAACAGAACTCTGGATAGGAACTCCAGATTTTGGTTGTATCCAAGGCAAGCTAAGCATAGCACAGCTGCTTGAAATGTAAAAGAAATGGTTTTAATATTTAAAGGAAGTGGCTTTAACACTAACATGCTGTGGTAAAGATTTTCTCCATGGAAAACATAATGGGTACAGCTGATGTGTCTGATAATGTAAGCAGGAATTTATGTAGGCCTGCATAAGTTGCTTAGTGTGGATTATGGTGTGAAGAGTGCCACATCATTTGTACTCTAGCTCTTTCTCAAAGCCATTTAACCAGTCAAATTTTCAGTCATGGTCATCTTTAATACAAATCTGAGGAATGAGAAGGTAAAATGGCAAAGTCATCTTTAAAGGTTCTTTTGAATTCTCCCCAGCCCAGTGTGTTCCCTCAAATTATATTTTTACCTCATTTTTATAATAGTTTCACAAAATATCCCAAAAAAACAAAAACAAAACCTCCTATTTGTTTCTATTTTGAGAGCAGAGTGATTGCCTTTATTACTGAACCTCAAGCTGAGATTTCAGGGTTCGACCCAAACATTGCCTTTGGCCTCCTGCAAGGACGTGGCAATTTTTAACAGGGATTCTTCTGGACAAAGCCTATTGAGTAAACACCTGCTGAGTTTTAGATGTCATCTGTAGAAGATGAGATGAATCATACTTTAGGTTATAAAGGGAGTCTGCGTGGCTGTCCCAACCTTCGATACCTGTGCTGCTGTCACAGTTTACTCGATTTCACACACATATTTCATTTCACACACCATGGCCTCTGTGCTGCTGCACAGCCAGGGGAGCACAGACAGCTCATTTCTGATTACTTGGAACATGAGTTTCACGGGCTGCTTGAGCTGTATTTGTTACACAGAATTTATTCCTTGTCTGTAGAAGAGGCACAATCTCATCCCTTTAGACAGCAGCTCTTTTCCCATGTGTCAGGGTGCCTTAATACTCTTTTAATTGTCTACTACATATTATGCAACATAAATTCAATACAAAATAGTGTCATGGATATTTTTTATTTCAAATACTATAGTACTCCTGTCAGTCGATTTTTTTTTTTATTGTAGGTACTGATGAGTTTATCCATACTGTAGTTATAAAAATAGATTAAGTAAATTAATTAACTAAAGTAATAAACCAATAAACTATAATGGATTTTACCAGATGTCATCTTTGATAACTCTGCTTCTTGGGACAGTTCTTTACCCTAGAAAAGTCTCACAGGTACTTTAAGTTTTCTTTCTTTGCAATTCAATGGTAAGTAAATATTGCTTAGCTGGAGATGAGCAATTTGAAAATGGTGATAATTTCACACAAGAAAACTTTTCAGCTTGATGTTTTAGGCATTATCAGACATTTCTAACTGGGTTTGGTGGCTTTTCCACTGAGATGTTTAATGCACTGGACTATCAGTGCCTTGCAAAACAATCCAGTTTAACAAAACAGTATTGAACCACGTATTTTGAGGACACTGAATATTCACAGTTCTGCTTTACACCCCTTTCCAATTTTAAGGTAATAACAAATCTTTGGGGGAAAAAAAAAAAAGAAAAAGGTAAGAAAAAGGTAAGAGAAATTACAAGAAGACTATTAAAGAAAAAGATATTTTATTGGGTTTAGGTACGGAACAAATAAAGGATATAAATAGAATGGTGTTATATTTTAACACTGGTAAGGAGGTAAACAAATCACAGTGTTCCCCCTAATTCCAAACACGTTGAAAGGCTAACAACAGCAGTGATAAAATAAGCAGATTTGTTAAATACAGAAAATGGTTTGCTATTGCCTGTCATCAGCAAGCAGGCACTTGGCTTCCCCTCTCAGCCAGCACGTTCCCTCCAGGAGTTATGAACAGCTGCTTGCAACTACCTGCTGTAAACACCCTGGGACAAATTAACTCTTAATCAGTTTTCACTTGCACTCTAATATTAGAAGTAATAAACCCCCCACATTTTTTACCTGACTAGCTACCATGTTTCTTCTTTTCAATTTTTTTTTCAGTCTGAAACCAACACCGCTACCCTAAAAGATGACATTTTCTTTCTCTGTAGTTTGCTTTTGATGTAATCGTTTCTCTCCTTCTCACAGATTGTACAGGTATGACCAGAAAAGACAGTATTCTCTCCAGAAAATGACCTATTTCAGTTAGTCCTGTCTTTGCTCGCATTGTAAAGGATTCAAGGTTTCTGCGCGTGACTTTAGGAAACAGGAGATTAATTCAACCTCACAAGTGGAAGCAAGTTCTGTCTGGTTCTTTGTCTGTGTGGTCTCCTTTATCAGGAGCTTGCAATGCTGAATGTGTGCCACACACTCATGTTTGCACCCCCCTGTGAAAGACAGCCTCTTTTATATTTTCACAGGGCTTAAGAGCCGGGACAGCTCCGTGTGGATTAGCAGAGCCAGTTCATCCCACTGCCAGATCTCATCCGCTTGATGCTGGCCAGGTGTCTCCTCAACGTCACCTGAAACCTCTTCTTCTCACATTTCACAGGGTGTGTTTCAGAGTCTGGTTTGCAGCACGGAGACAGATGGCTGTTGCAGACTGACTCCCAGGAAACAGGCTGCCTGGTCTTAAAAGGGTTGTCTGAAGGTTTTATGCACTCCACGGTTTGTTGAATTTCACTGAAAGGGCTGGATGCGCTTCTTATTAGAGATGGGGACTTCTTCCTTTGGGACAAGAGGATTCTAAGCTCTTCAGAGTCATGCTGAAAAAATAGAGACTCTTTCCTTCTGGTATTTGGACTTTCACCCAGTGTGAGGAACCCATAGGGGGTGGTGATTTTGGACAGGTGCGGCAAAGAGAAAGCAGCTCTGGTTGCTGGGTCACAATGATGTGCAGCTCTCTCCAGGTCTTTTGGAAAAGCCATTTGGTCTGTAAAACACAGAGTTCCTCTTCTGTCCAGACTGTCTTCTTTGCATGTTGTTTCTTTCCTGATATAGGACTCAGATTTGCTTCTAGTCGTTCGGCGCTTCTGAACAATTTCATCAGAGACTTCCCTCTCAGGAGGACTCTCTATGGTGTCTTCCTCTGGCTCCTGCTGGAAGGAAATATGCTCTGTGTCCAGAGAAGGAATGAAAAATTTAGGGATGCGATCAGGAGTCATGACAATGTTGAAGATGTCCTTGTTTTTCTGAGCAACTTTGTCTTCAGGAGGTGGCTTACTGATTTTGAGACTCGTCCAGGTTATCAAGCTTTCTATAGCATTTTTTATGGAGAGCTGGGATGTGCCACCAGGCACCATTATTTCAGCCAGCAGGGTTTTCCTAAAAAAAACACAATGCTGTCTGCTGATTGAATTCTCACAGCACTGATTGCAGATGGGGGACTCATTCCTGCTTATAAAACAAAGTAAATGACGTAATCTGATAGCTAGATGTCATTGGCATGGTAACGAAAGATAAGAAGGCTTTTACACTCCTACTTATGTGCTTAAAGCCTGATTCATGTTGCACCATTACCTTAAATAAGCTTAAAAATTTGATTTAATTATTTTTAAATGCCACATTTGGTGCTAGTGCCTTAGCTGTTTTCCGGAAAATAATGGCTACAAACATACCTGTGACTTTCAGACTATTTGGATTATGTTATCTGTGCTATTCTGTGAAGCATAATTAAGATTTTCTTTTTTGTTGTTTTTCTATGCACGCAGGTGTAAAAATCGTAGTTCACTTAGAGTCCTTCAGCTTAGCTTTCAGCAAATCTTATTGTTTGGTGCATTTTATGCTGCAGGTTGTGAGAAGAATGGGTAGGAAATGAGTTATCAGTTATTAAACTATATATATATATATATATATATCTGCCTCCCAAGGGGGCTCAAGTTGCTTCACCTTTCACTGGTGCTGTATGTACATAGCATGTTATGAGAAGAAAATGGGCAATGCTTCAGAGGATACTCAGATTAGATATCTATGCTTAAAGGATTGGGCATCTTATTAGGTACACATAGTGGCCTGACATTGCTGTGAGAGTTTCTGCTAATGCTTGATTTACTTCTTGGGCTTCTGGTGAGAGCTTCCTCCCAGCACACTGTTCTGCAGTCACTGGTGCAATTTGCAGCCAGTTTGGAAAGCAGAAGGACAAGACTGTCCAGCATGTGGGTGATTTCTTACCAGTATCAGATCATATATTCCTTGATCTGACTACATACACTGTATTATCCATTCTTGCATGCTGCTGAGCTCCTTTCCTACTTTAATCCAGGTCCCTGTTTTGCCTCTGATCTGCCTCACCTGATATATGTGATATTAGGAAAGACATGGAGAAAGTAAAGACATGTGTGAACATTTCTTCTTGGCTTTCATCTCTGAAGGATGAGCAGCTCTGGGTTTGCTTATGACCCTACAAATGCATCTTAGAGTTGGTGACACTGAAGATGCCTGTGCCAGTGGGCATTTTGAAAACACAAAGCAAGCTTCCCTGTGTTAGAATGTGAAGCCCACAAAATCTGCTTTTGTATTTCATTTTTTTCTTTGTTTGTTTGGTTGGTTGGTTGGGTTTTTTTGCACACTTACATTTTACTATGTTAATGTTACCACTGCACATATCTCCCTTTGGCTGTGTTTTGAGGATAAAAGTTCAGTCCTCATAATTCAACAACATAAATAAAGTTGTTCAAGGATCACAGAATGGTTTAGGTTAGAAGGGACTTTAAAGACCATCTAGTTCCAAACCTTCTGCCATGGGCAGGGACCCCTTCCACTTGGAGATTTTGACTTCATGTGTTCAGTTCTTCATTCATATAACTCTGTCTCTGTCTACAGAATTTGGATGCTGTTGGGTCCAGTACAGCCAGAACAGCACATATAATTCTTGCTTTCCTGAAGATGAAAAATTACAGTGGAAATTTTTATTGTCATTTTGGGCAGATACAGACTCTGTTCATCTCAGTACTGTAGAGGTATCTTGTCTAAAGATGACCAATCTTCACACAGAAGCTGTCTTATAGGCACAAAATAATTTTAGGTTTTGTAGAAAACAAACAAACAAACACTAATTGGTTTAGACTTGATTGTGTTTGAACTGGAAAAGTGAAAAATACTCAACAGAGAGTAAAGTGTCCTGAAAGCAAAGTGTCAAATTCCAGAAGTTACACAAAAAACGGAGCACTTTCAGTTTTGTTCCGTTTCTTTGCAGGAAAGAAAAATATGAGGGAAAGAACATTAACTGTTGAGTAGAAAAATCCCTCAGGGCACAGCCATTTCACAAATCCTTAGTGATTTACATGACATGGTTTCTCCTCTGGCAGGAAAATCTTCTAAAAAATGCCATTCCCTCTGACTGAAACACATATTAGAGACAGCAAAAATTCCCAAATTTCTAAGTGCCTTGAGAATTCTGCAGTGTGAGGATAGTTTGATATCCTGCAGAATGGAATACAGAATGTACATCACCATTATTTTAACCCTATTTGTCCCAGAATAAGCCTAATTTTTATTTACAAAGTTACCAAAAAGAAATACAGTAGAAGATGTTATTTTAACCCCCAAAAGATGAGTATATAATTGAATTTGTTCATGAGACAAATCAAAATCCTAATTCTTACAGTTATGTTTGACGACAGCCATGCAGTTTGTCATCAAAAACTAGTACCTCTGAATAATTATTGTTATGTTCACTAGAAAGCTTTTATTATTGCTATAAAAATTAAAAGCTTTGAGAACAGTGGCTTAGCTGGACTCCCCACTCCCATAGGGCTGAAAGAGCTCTTCATCCAATCAGTTTGGAAGACAACAGAGACAAAACCTTCTGGAAAACTTGATATCAGAATTAACTTTACATTATGAGGTAGAATAAGAGTTAGAGACTCTGTCCCTTACCTCAAAATTTGTATATAAAAACTAGGAAACTTGCTTCTCAAAGACACCAACATATGTTTTTTATTTTCCTTCACATTTTTAAGGGCAGCAGAGTTAAACTTTGATAGCTCAGATATACATGAATATATACATAAAAATTTACACATATATAAACCTAAAACATATACATTTATACCATACATCTCATGAACATCTGTACACATGTATCTACATAATACGTACACATATCTACATCTGTATGTGTATTTATATATATCTGTGAGTCTTATGTTGATATATGTGTGTATATATGTGTATGAGCCTTATATATATATATATATATATTTGTTAACAGAGGTGTATATATATCCATTTATGTGCATGTATATGCAAATTGGTGTCCCTTTCCTGATAATAACCTAAATACTCACTCCAGAATATCTTCTGAAACAGTAAGTATTAGTAGGTGCATTCCTAGATCATTTATTTTAAGGCTGACAGAAACACAGTTTATGGCACTACAGTACAAAATGGGTTTGATTTTATCTCCACCATTTCACACAGCAGTATAGTTTAGCATTTATTTTTAATTCTGTTACTTCTCTTTGATCTGAGAAAAGTGTTCAAATGCCCTCAATTTGCTTCTGGCAAAATCTAGTTTTAATCATAAGCAACTGCAATGAGTAGAACAATACAATGCCTAAACTAAGGTTTAGATCAAGACCCACTACACAAAATGAACAGTATGAAGTAAGATAAATGGCAGGATCCTGGGGGAAAATATAAGGTATAAGCATCTTAAATATTCTTTGGATTATAAACTCCAAGTAGAACATTTTCTTCCCCTCATTTCCACTATAAACTCACTGAACAACATAACTCATCTTTTCTTTCTTCTCTCCTAATGGAATCAGCAGGTTTTCAGTGATTTCTTCATCCAGGCTCAAAGCAAAAATAGACACTTGGATGTCTTATAAAATATTTTATCTCAATATCTCACCTATTAAGAAGAATTTTGTAGGCTTTCTATAGAATAAGAGTTTCACCTCTGGAAATTAGACACAGCTAGAAAACAGTACTACTTTTCATCTTTCCTGTGGAGAATGCATATTTTTGGTGTCTATGAATACACAAATGCTTAGCACTTACACTGAGCTTTCATCTTTGACATGCACTGGGAACATTTACTAATTAATCTTCACAGCCCCCTGAGGGGTAAGTAAGCATTATCCTTGTGATGTTTGCTGTGCACACAATAAGGAGAGAAGAATGGAAATTGCTTGTGCTCATGCTGGGGAAAAAAAAAAAAAAAGAACTGTGGAGATGAAGAACTGAATTCTGCACTTCTCCTGTGTGCAGAGTTACCTAGTTTTAAGGAACTTCTGACTTTGACTGGCCTTTCATTTGGTTTTGGTTCATCACTGCGCTTTGTTCTGATATACACCTTCAAAGCCAGTCCCTCAATATAGGCACGTAGGGGTTTTCTGACTAGGTGCAGCAGCAGTCCTTGGCAGTGAGTTTTAGCAGGGTACCAGATGCAACAGCTGTGCACAGCTCAGATGCTGCTTTTCTTCCCTTAATATTAATGCTTATGTACCATCAGAGGATATCTCCATTTTTCAGAACCTTCTTGGAGTTTGGATTCTTTCAGTTGCCTACGGTTCTTGCCATGCAGTTCTTTGTTACAAACACAACCCACCCTTTAGTGTCCAGGCTTGTTTGCTTTGAGATTGAGCAAGTGTAACACTATTTATTGTTCTTACACTACCTCACAAGACTTCAGTGCTTTGTCTTCAGTTAATGACAGCTCCTGCTCATTGCATGTTTTTGGCCTGGGTTCACTTGCCTAGGTTTAGAAATTTAACTGAGGTTAGAATAGGTCACTGTCTTGTCATCTGGGGATTTGGCATCATCTTTGAAATAAATTACCTTCTTTTGACAACCATAGAGAATCATATAAACATAGAATATCTCAAGTTGGAAGGGATCCATGAGATCATTGAGTCCAACTCCCTGGAATGTTTTCTAAAGATTTTTTGTGAGATAGATCTGTAAACATGTGTTTCTTTACCATTCTAATTACATAGCACTTCCATGCACAGAAGTCTCTGCTCTTCATTAAAAAACAGGCACATAACTTTGCTTCAAAAACGTTTGCTTTGATCACTCCCAAGGGTTAGTAGAAAATTCTTCTGGTTATAATATTTCCCATGGAGTTCCACTGAGAAATTAAAAATTTTTGTAGTCTGTATGATTACTGTCATGTTATAGTCATGGAACCAAAAGCTATCTGCTCCACTCCTGCTGCAGAATTAGCCCTTGTTTCCTGACAGAAGTGGCTATAGCAAAAAAACCCTACTATATCCCACAGTGTGTGCATACCCAGAGAAGAAATCCAACTGGCAGCAATTTTTCACAGCCACTTCATGTGTACTTGAAATTGAGGTTACACAGAGTATAAAAGAAAAATAATGCAAAGGAATTAGACCCTTTATTTTTTAACAGATGAATCTGAAAACTAGGGGGGAAAATGATAACTACACTTAGAGGTTGAACTGAAGACCAGCTATAATTGAAAACCTTGGCTCACGGCTTGTGATTTTACACCAGTAAACATCATCAACCTCTCAGCTTGTATAATAAACTTCTAGGTCTCTTGTTTGACAGAGGACAATTATAATAATATGCTTAGATAAGTATCTGACCAAGTCCTCAGATTAAGTGCTAAAGAAACTGTTTTCTCCTGCTGTTAAGACAGCACACCCCAGCTCAAGCAAAGAAGCCCAAAGCTGTGCAAAGGTGCTATTTTAACAGCCTTTGCTTTGTTGCTCCCAGTCATTTTCAGTCATTTCCAATTGCCTATTTAATAAGAAGGAGACAGCAGACAGTAGCTTCCCTAAATTATTCATTTCAGCCCTGCAAAGTATCTCTCAAGATTTCAGTGCTTCTGCTTTGTGGTGTTAATAATTCAGAGCTGCTGGAGAAGCAAAGCTTGCCAGTTTAGTGCTTATCTTTTGTTTCCTTAACAATATTACACTTCTCAGTCTTGTCCTGATAGCCCATATGATCTGAACAACAGCTTTCTCACATACTCGGCAACAGGAGTACTGAAATAGATTGCATTTGACAGAGAGGAATTTAAGTGCTCACTTTTACCTTTTTGGATTCGGCAGCCAGAGTGTTCCAGTGTTTCCAAATATCTTGGAAAATAAATAAATACTACCCTCTGGTGTTTTCCATTTGTAAATATTGTTAGGGTACCCGCCCCTATGTTTATTGTCTTCCTTTCCAAGTGTTAAAAGATTCACCTATTTTTGACGATCACCGATTTTCATTTAGTCTTGGAATAGCTAAAAAACCCCAAAGAAACATAAAATGGAAGCATAGAATTATAGAATCATAGAATCATGGAATCATAGAATCAATTGGGTTGGAAAAGACCTCAGAGATCATCAAGTCCAATCCTTGAAGTGTATGAATGAACTGTATGAATGAACTGTAGTTTACTGAATGAAAAAACACCTCAAACTCGCACACACACACACACACACAAAATCTACTAAATACAATCACATTTCTGAACTCTGTTTTTACATTTTCTGTATAAATAGTATATTAATAATACCATATTTGAGATATACTATGGTGCTTCCACTGGTCACATATACTGAAGGAATATGTGCTTCAAATACATGCTCGTATTCTCTGATGTGTCATGTGCAAAATATATCAGAGCCTAATGCACTACTAAAAAGAGAAAATTTCAGCTCCCTTAGCACCACCCTATATAAATGCTGCATGAATTACTGTAATCAGTCATCCTTAACTTGTTAACCGAAGGCTAGGTAATAAAACCTGTGTGTCAAACCACACCCTGGTAAATGTAAACAGAGAGAGTGGTGTTTCCAAAAGGTGTAGCAAACTTCAAGCTAAAGAATCTGAGTAGAAACATCTCTTGTATTCTTCTGTGAACAGTTCCAGTTTTTATTTGCCATCGGGAAGAAGAAGATTTTTTTTTTCCTTTTTGATTGGTGTGATCTTACCCTTCCAGCTTTTGAACTTTCCCTTTATGTGAACATAATCATCAACAAAGACTTTGTCCTCCTGACAATCTCTTTTGTCATAGTAGATATTTAACAGAGTTAACGTGTGACTTTGGTTTTTGATCATCACACTGAGCTCGAAGAGGGAGAGAAATGAAATGAAAGATGTAAAATAAAGCTAATTAGAGCAGAGTCTTTCTTATTTGAGGTAGAATTTGATCAGTATGTTTCAAATTTATAATGTTTTTGTCCCAAAGGAAAATGATGTGGAGTTACCATTCTTTGCCTTGTAAATAGAAAACTTGATCTTTATTTACACCATCTCCAACATGAAACATCAAAAATTCAGTCAGATTGTTTAAAAAGTCTTGAGACTAATTTGGAAAACAATGAAAAAAATTAGTGTAATAACCTTAGTTGTGTTTATTTAGCTTTCAGTTTCCAGATCCTCTGTGTCCTTCCTGGCTTTTCTACGGTATTGTATTTGTAAATTACGTTGAAAAGAATAGTGTGCTGAATCTTGATTCTGTCTTGGTTGGGGTTTTTTGTTTATTGTAAGATGCAAGAAAGCTGCAAACATAAGAGCATTTTCCAAGCTTTCTCCTAAAGGTTCGTGTTGAAGGTTGCTGGATTCATAAAGACTTCAACAAAAAAAACTAAAAAACAAACAAACAAACAAAAAAAAACCACCAAAAAACAAACAAAACAAGCAACCAGAATAAAAAGGCAGACCTTCCTTTCTCCAAACTAGATTATTTTTCCAAACTCTAATTTTAAAATTTTGCATGCCTAAAGCCATATGTGACGTTAGATTAAACACACAAATATATATAGTTTTCTTACAGATTACTTGCATGCACAGAATTGTTTCCATGTGGTATAGCTGAAGTATGAAATTGTTTGCAGTCCTGTCACAATCAGACAGAGGCACCAAAGATGGTAATAGGGAATCATCAATTTTCCTCTCTTTTGAGGTATCTTGGTGACAATTTTAGGCTGATAAATATACTTTTGGTAGATAAAATAAGATGGATGGTACTCTGTGTGGCTTGCTGGAACCTGTGACAGAGAAGGGCCTGGTGTCCCCAGCATTTTTCCTCTCATCCTGTCAGCTCACGTCCAAGCCAGTGATATCTTCTGTCTGGTAAACACGTACTGAGGAGCTGGCTGCTTGGTTGGATTTCACATAGAGTCACTTAGGGAGAATGCAAATTTTGACAAGATGAAGAAAAAAGACCTGTGGGGATCTCAAATGAGCTCCGACCTTTCAGCTACAACTGTTCAATCAATCTCATTTCCGTAGTTTTTTCCCTCGGCTGTGCATCTGGTCTGACGCCTCTAATTTGCTCTCCCTATGCTGTCCTAGTGCCTCTTGGAGTCATGGAGCACATTCCCTCTAAATTTCATCACTGGGGCACTGTTGGTATCAAGGGGGCTGTGCCACTCTGTATCTGAGGGGGGTTTTGGTTTAATGCCAGAGTACACAATGTCTAAGCAGCACAGTGCAAGTGGTAAATTCATCCGTTGCCTTCTTTCTCCTTTTACAATCGTCCGTCATAACTGGTTATTGCATTTTATGATGTACAAGGTTGGTTGTGTTTTGAAGGCTTCAGCAACACACAGGAGGAAGGGAGTTTCCACTTTCACTCTGAATTCCTTTGCTGCCTTTGTGTTTTGCCTTTGCAGTAAAAATGTTTGAGGCACATTTCCAAAGAGAGTACGAGAAATGACAATCCTGAAGCTGATGGGAGCTGTGTGACTAAATCCCTAGGAGATGGGGAAGCTGAAGTCATTAATGGTTTTCTCATTCACTGAGTTATTTGAAAATAGAACTGTTTCCTCCTGGTTTTGCTTCAGGACTATACGTAGTTAGAAGAATAAAGTGGTTTAATTCCCAGCAAAGTAGGGCGGACCAAATTCTGCGTGAAGGGTTCAGAACCAAAAACCATGGTATAAATTCACAGGAGGATTTCGACCAGGGCAGTATCCTTAGTTATTCAAGGTGCTTAGAGGATTCAGAAGCACAAGGTTTGACTCTGTCACAGTCTCGATTTCATTATTATTAATAACATACTGGTATCCAGCATAATTTTTACTAGCCCTTTCCATATAGACTATCCAGTTATGTCACCAACATTGTCCACCTTCCTTTATGACAGGTTTAGATTTGTGGATAAATTAACTAGAAGAAGATTTATAAGTGCTGAGTTTCCAGCAATTCTCCAACCAAAGTAATTCGCTTGCTTTCTGCTCCAAATGAAAGTGGCCTCAAACTGTATCTCAGACTAGGTGAACATATAGCCCCATTTGCTTTCCCACACTGGAACCTACTACAATCTCCATGTAGAGAAAGTTTTTTTCCAGTCTGATAACCAAAATAAATGTCCTATAGGTTGTATTATACTGCACAAATCCTGCAGCCATAGGTAAAAGTGATGTAAGCAAGTGATTCATTAGGGTTAATAAAACAAAATGAAGTGACACGGTTATGAGACTGAAGGTAAAGAAAGGAGAGAAGTATCTGTGTTTTTCTTTGATATCAGTTTTGGTGATGATGAGTGAGGAATTGAAAAGCAGTTGAGCACACTGGAATTGACTGTTCAACGCTGGCAAAGCTCCCACATTCAAGTATTGTGAGATCAAACACAAGAGTGAATCTTAAGCTACAGAAAAGTGGAGGTGGTGACAAGAAGGTTAATATAGAAAGAGGGGTGATAACATAAGCCAAATTATGGTTGAAACAAGCAGTATTTCACAAGTATTGGAGCATAATTGTATAATAGCGCAATTAACCTGTGGAACTCACACCAAAGAGGAGAAGTAGGATTAATTAAGTCCAAATAGTAATAGCCAGCATAATTTCACAGAAGAACAAACACGCAGATTAAAATCACAAATAGGTTGTAGCACTCAGTAGGCACTAGATGGGAAAATGCAGGAATTTCTCTCTTATTATGACAGAACAACTGGCTAGATGTTAAAATGAGAAAGGCTATTATGAAGAACTTGACAAAGAAATTAATTCAACCCTCCTTACAAAAAGATCAACTACTTCTAAACATCTTTGTGGACCACACTGAAATGGTTGGGCTTTGCAGAAAAATGGGGCAAATTATGTTTAGGAAATTTCTATGTTACAATCAAGCTGTACAGTGGATATACCGAGACCTAAAATTAATGGGAGTCAGGACTGTGCTTGTTGAGGTTGAAAAGAAAAATAAAGGCAAGACATTTTTAATAAACTGTAAGACCTAGTTTCAGTTAGTGCAATGTACAACGAAGTTTCAGCAATGAAATGAATGGTACATACTAATGAATGCTGAAAGAAGTAGAGAAAAAAGGGCATTTTAACCATTCAGAACTGTATTGTAATGCAAAGACCAGAGGTGCTTACAACATTTTTATGTAAAGTAGGTTAAACAAGACATCCATTTTTTTAGGACTTTTCCCTCATTGTGGATAATGACTCATCCTGTCCCTACAAGTCCATGCTAAGGTCAACGTTTCTGTAAACAGAGAACCACAACTTGGTCTCTTATTTCTCTTTAGTGAAGCTTAGGAATTCATCTCTTCAGTGTGAATGATCCTGCAGGAAAGCTAATAAGTATTAATTGGGCACTGTCTAATCTGCTGATCTACAGCAGATTGTTTTAGAAAAATACCTGATTGCTGTTAAGCACTCCAAACAAAGAACTTGCTGCACAGTTTAATGTGAAAAATTAGTTGAGAGTCTTTGCAGGAACACATGTGAAGGGCAGGGAACAAAGTATGTGCTCTGAAACACAGCCTGATGTCCACATCACAGAAAATTGATGTTTTTATGAAATATTGATATTTTCATGCTGTATTTCATAATTTTGAAAACAGTTTTTTTTCTCATAGAAGTGCTATGGTTAAGTAATAATAATAATAATTGTTCTCATTTTAGAGAAAAAGTGGAACTTAAGGAATGATGACGTATCTGCCTCCCTATTTCATTCTAAAACTACTGGCAGCAGATTCCTGAGGACACAGCAGTACAGCAGTACCAGCTTGTGTCTTTGGAGGGCAGCAGCATTCTAAGGACATGATTCAACACAAAATGCCCTGGTTCACAGCAATTTCACACTGCCCAGGTGCCATTGGCTCTGGTATCGAGCTCAAGGTTCCTGACTGATTCAGCTGACTTTTACTGAGATATCTGGGAGGCATGGCAGGAATTTGGGGGCCCCGTTACATGGAACAGGGAAAGGAACACCTTGTGGAGTTATCAATCCTATTCCCAGAGCAAGAAAAGAGTTGTATGGTGAATATCTCCAGCATCACCCTGTCAAGTGAATTAGGCCAAAACCAATCAAAATATTATTACCACTTTCTGTTCTGCCTGCAGCAAGGAATAAACGTTAATAATAAGATGTAAAAAACCAATCTAAAGTACTGCAAAATATTGTTAAGGAAACAGAAAATACTGCAGAAATGTTACCAAAAAGATGTTTTGAACAATGTCTTTTTTTTTTTTCTTCCCTTGCTCAAAGGATTGTTTTTGTAGCTTCTCTCCCTCAGCTCAAATTATCATATTTCTCCACTTCTACTTCACTTCTTACCTGGGGTATTACAGCAACGGAGGTTTAAAAGGTCTTCAGAAAATTAGATCTGACCTGAGTCTAAGAAAATAATGGTAAGCTTTTAACAGTTTTCAAGTAAACCTTGAAGAGATTTGTCCACTTGTATTTGAACCCCTGGGGTTTACAAGCTAGCGGCAGATCTGATAAAAAGCTGATTGTAAAATAAGCTTTAATAAAATAGGCTTATCCCAGCAGCGAGAAAAATCTCCAAGTAAAAACAAAGTTTGAAAGGTCTGTTTGCTTCAAATAAAAAAAAAATATATATTTGTAATTTAACATTTAATTGGAACTTTTATGAGCAGTACATGATAGCAAGTCCTAACGTCTACATTTTTCAGAAGCTATTTTCTGAAGAAAGCATTTCAATGTATCATTTTTATATAGCCAGAGTGTGTTGTGTCTCGTTATGGCAGAATGGAGCTTTGCTTTCATGCATTTTTAAAAGAGCTTATAGTAAGCACAAAGAAGTTACAATAATATTTGTATTGGCTCTCTAAATCAAAAACGAGGTCCATAAAACTAATTCAATTCTCTGCAGCCTTTGAAGCTCCTCCAGTCCCTGAGCTATAGCATCATGACAAATAAGTGTGGGTGTCAAGCCACTCGAGCAATTCCAAGAGAGCAATTTGTTTCAGTTTGCTTGGTTCTTCCTAGCCAAACAACTGTAAACACTTACTATGTACAGCCATGGGTTGATTTGGCCAAGCAAAGACAGATGCTGTCATCTCTAAAAGTGCTTATTTTATTGCTTGTAGGAGCAAAATCACAGGCCCTGTGATCAAAATCCCACCCACTATGTTAATACAGATCAGAAATGAGAAGGTCAAGATTTGAGGCTTTTAATCTCCCAGCAAAGGAGTCTAATATCTCATGGAAAAGTTTTCTCTTTGGCTCAGCCTAATGTCTCTTAGAAAAGAGGAAACTATCAGCAAGAGGGAGACTATGAGGAAACAAATACAAATGCCATTTTGAACAATGATGAACTGTGATTGAGACACTTCTACTCAAAGAGAAATAAAGTTGGCTAGAGACCTTGTTGTTTTCATGTTGTAAGACAACCCTCATTTCTTCACCCTGAAGACAACAGCAAAGACAATAAATACATTTCTACTTCAGATCACTGATTTACAATAATTTCCCAGTTGCCATGGTGAGGAACAGACGACCTAAGCAGATGGACAAGCAGTGTCAGGCAACACCTCTCAAGTGAAAAAGTTGAAAATTGTTAAAAGAATGCAAAGACATTATCAGAAATGTTTGTGTTCCGACATAAATCACTAAATCCTGAACGATTTAATGGGAAATACTGATTCCTTTAAAGAATTTTTCAGAATCAGATTTTGTAGGAGACACTTGTTTGCCTTTCGAGCTTTCTTTTCAAGGGAACTGAGATCTTGCCCTTTTTAGAACTGCCTGAATGCAATGCATGTCCATAGCATTTACAAACTTAAGCTGATCATTAAGCTGACATGTTTAAGGTATATTAGGGTAGGATTCAGAGCTAGATTAGGAGGCAAAGATAGTAATCTTCTAGAGACATGACAGCCTTAGCTCCCAATGAGTTAGTGGAGTTATTGTTAATGCACACATAAATGTGTTGTAATTCCAAGGTTAATCTCATCCACCAGAGCTTTATTGAGCAGTCTCTGCAGACTTCCAGTGTGCTTTGAGAATAAAGTAACCCAGCAGATTTCTGCAATTCCTCCAGAAGGAGATAAGTAGGTTCTGTGTTGGACAATCACTTCTATGTGAATGTCTTAGACACGTTGGACAATTTAAAAGACCCCTAGAAGTCTCAAATTCTGGTAGGTCTATAGGATACTGTACATGAGGAAGGGATGCAAAGTTAATGTGTGGCTCCCAGTGTGCTGACTGGTGACTACTCACATTCTGGAACAGCCAGAAGCCCAGTCAGAGCCCAGAAAGAAGGTCCAGTCCAAGGTATCAGAACTTTGACTGCTTTGCCACCACTTCTCCATAAATTTTTCAACCATTTAAGTTGGAAAAGACCTCTAAGATTGTGTCCAACCATCAACCCAGCTCTGCCAAGACCAGTACCAAACCATTTTCTCAAGTGCCACATCTACATGTCTGTTAAATCCCTCCAGGGATGGAAACTCCACCACTGCCCTGGACAGCCTATGCAGGGCTGGATAACCCTTTCAGTGAGGAAATATTCCTAATATCTAATCTAAACCTCTCCTGGCACAAATTAAGGATATTTCCTCTTGTCCTATCCCTCTAAAATAGACATTGTCAGCCTGTACAAAGAGGAAAGGGAAGTTATTGGTACACATACGTCTCTTTTCACACAGGTACAGGCACCCCTCCCTGAAAAACGCACCTCATACATAATTTTAGTCAGAATCCCCTTCTGACTCAGTTTTA
This sequence comes from Pachyramphus minor, assembly GCA_013397135.1. NCBI lineage: Eukaryota > Metazoa > Chordata > Aves > Passeriformes > Tyrannidae > Pachyramphus > Pachyramphus minor. The sequence goes on from VYXB01002800.1 coordinate 439,684, forward strand.
TGGTCATACTTACAAATTTGGGGGTTTATGGTTTGCTTTGGTTGGTTGGTTTTTGGTGTTTTGTTTTTGTTTTGTTCTTTTTTTAGAGAGCAATTTTTTGTTTGTTTGTTTGTTTCCCTTAATCTTTTATTTTTCAGAATGCCATCTGAGAGGTCTAACAGCAAATTAGACTGACAGCAAAACAAAATAACTCAGTCTGTATAAAAGGATGTCAAATGAGTGAGGGGAACAAACTGAAGAAATAGCTTTTTGAAAATATGTTTTACCCCTTTGGAAAAATCTATAACCATTGTAGCTCCCTTAAGCAATGAGGCAGTATGTGGTTCAATACAGCTTTCTGTTACAGGAACATTTACCATGCACTGATGTTTAGTGTGTTTTTTCCCCTAGAGACAAAAATTATTAATATGACAATATTCATGCAAATAAAATAAAATAAAAAAAAATAAATCTCCTGCTTTCAAAAGGTGTCTCTAAAAAAATGTTTGACTTAACATCCATTTTACAGCATAGCCTGCACAGTAATTTAACAGATGAGAGTTAAGGTAGACAAAGTCTAATGAGATGATGATATTTCTTTACCATGTAAGTGCAAAAGTGCACTATTTAGTTGGGGGGTGAAATCATATCCTTAATAGTTCATAACACTCAAACATACCTAAAAACATCCTGATGTTGGAAGCATGTAATATTCAGGATCACCACATTTCCATTTAACTGTGAAGAGCAATCCTTTTCCTTGCTGAACTCTGCCACAAGAGGGAGAGATGAACAAAAAATAAACCATTCAATTAATTCTACAAATCTGAGGCCTCTAAAATTAATGTTGTGATGGATTTAATTATAGGACATGGTTTTGTTTTGAAAGACTGACATTTAAAAAACAAAACAAACAAAACAACAACAACAAAAAAAAAAAACACCACAGCATTTGGGCTCTGCAACGTGGTATTTTAAACCAGCCCATGAGAAGGATATTATATTAAACATCATCCAAATTTGCTGTGTCCCTATAAAAAAATCAAGTGCTTTCTCTGAGGGTATGGTAATTGCACACTCACAGGGTGCAGGATTTAGCTCAATGTCCTACCAGCACTGTTTTGGATTATACTGCAGGAAACACATACAGATTTCTTCTTCTCTCTCTTCCTCTGGAAAATAAAGAAAAGCCAACACAAAAGCTAAAGGGAGGGAGCAAAAACTTAGCTGACTGCATCTTGGAAAGCAGAATGGATTTGCTTTTTGTTAAATATATGCACACTTAGGGCACCAGGCTCAGTTGGTAGACAGAACTTGAAAGCGAATATTGTAGAATAGTAAGGCTCCAAAGTTTTTGAGGTGAAGGTCTAGATACTGTGAAAAAAATTATTGTTTTTGCCCAACAGAAATGAAAGAATAAAAAGAATTTGTGGGAAATGCACACTTTACCCTCACCCTCAAAGACTTATTTCATATTCTGTTTCTTGCTGGATCTCAGTGACTGAAACTGGACAAAGTAGACTGCTCCAGAGGGGAAGATTAGTCTTCCAGAAACTGTAAAATTAACTCAGGACAGTGAGAAATTATCTGATAGAGAAAACAGGAGAATTTGCCAGAATGGTTTGCCAGGGCCGGCCATGGTTTATGACAAGGCCTGTAATATTTGTCCATTGTAAAACACTTCTAGTCACATTTATTCAACCACTTCCCTTCAACCTGTCTAAGGCAAAGTTAATCTTTTCTTCAGCTTTAGAGGACACTGGTTTCAAGACCAAAAGTTGGATACTAACTGTTAATCTTTGTTACTATTTCTGCTTAAAAGACATCCTGTTTCAAGCTGAGGATACCGCAAATAAAACAAGGCAAGGCTTGCCAGTTTTTTTCTGAGGTCCAATCAGTCACATAATTTGTGCAGAAATAATTCCATCCCTCCAATGCTCACTTTTTGACTGCAGTTATTGGTGAGTAATTTGACATCTGCAGCAGCAATGGTCTAATGCAACAAACACTGAGTTTGAGAACAAAACATGCTTCAAGTGTTCTCTTTCTAACAAATTATGTAGTCCTGCATTTCAGGCACGGAGGGAGAGGTCTGGGTTGATTTCTGTCATCACCTCTAAAACCACAGCACTCCATGGATGAAGTGCTGCTGCATGGCAGCAGCGAGGATGTTGTCCTGCTGTACTGGTTCAGCTGTGCCAGAACAAACTGGGAGAAGAACACAAAAATGTTCTGATTTAGCCTCTGCTTCATCAGCTACCATCAGAAGTTCCATGTTCTGGAAGAAAAAGATTTTTTTTTTACTAGTTTCCTAATATCCTAATACAATGATATCCTCTTGACCCACCAAAGCTTCTGCTTTCATATTTTCTAGTCAAAACAATCATGGACACTGATGCCTCTTTAAAGAATCAGTATCCACTATTATTGTAATTTTAAAAAGCTTTTTCTTCCTGCTGAAGAACTTGTAACTGGTGCTCTGATAAATTATTAGTGTTTGATTTTTTTATTAATGAAAGCAAACCCTGGTGTAACTCACACAAACCTTGTCAAATTTTTGACTATTGCTCTCTGGCTGTATTTTTTCAGCATCTTCAAATATGCATCCTGTCATTTGCAGATTTCCTCACATCCTTTCATACTTCCATCAGGCTGAGACTTTATTTCCCTCACTATAATGTTTCCTTATCCAGGGGGAATTTTGCCTAATTGGGAAAAATGCTTCAATGGTCATCAACTAGGAACCTTTTTCATGATTTTAAATAACCCCTCAGTTTGCTACAATATGCATTTCTTTAAATGGACTCAGAAAACAATACAAAATGGGAATTGTTATTGTCAAAATCAGAATCACTTGAAACACCATGCTTTTATATCTGTTCGCAGCAGCTATGTAGTCAGTTGAAGACCTTCAGTCACTTCAAACTATACTGATAATTTCTGTTCTGCACCTAATTTTAAATGGTTAATTCAGGTGAATTGGGATGCAAAAACTGACTAAATGTAGTAAATTAGTCCAAAGCCCTGTTGAGGTAGTCAAATACATTGTCTACTAGGAAAGTATATAGGTTGTATCATAATGCAGAAGCATAGAATCATAGAATATACTGAGTTGAATGCGACCCACAAGGATTCTTGGTTTTATTCTTTCACTGGAGCTTATTTCTTACATTTTGTTTAAATTTGTAGTTATACAATCTAAGTTTGGGACAAATCTCCCTGTTATACTTTGTTTCAAATCAATATTTATTAACAAAATTTCTGCTCTGACGCAGACTATAAAAAGATATACATGAAACAAGTAAAAAACTATCTAATACAGCTGTTGGTATTAGATCTTATAAAGTTAAATACATTTTGTGTTACTATTTACTCATGGCATTGATCTAAGCAGATGAGAAATAAAGTGGTTTTTTTTTTAAATAAGCAAAGGACTGTGTTTTCTATGTGTGTCTTTATGTTTGCTTTAAGCTATATTGAGTTATTTTATAGTTATAAGAAGATGTTTTAATACGTAGCTAATACAAAAATGTTAAATTAAGTAAAAGTAAAGTAAAATACATTTAAAAAAATAAAGGCAAAAAGGGGAACACCTATGAATTTTGGTTTGGTTTGGAGGGGGTTTTTTTAGCTGTGGTTTTTGTGTTTTTTTTTTGGTGAAGAAAATACAATTTTAGGAAATCCTTCATTTTAATTCAATGAATCAAATTCTGCAGAAATTTCCCATGCAGTGAGGTAAAGACATAGAAATGGATAAAGTAGGAGGGACAACACAAAATGAACTTAATGTCCTGCAAAATTTCCTATAATATTAGCATTTGCTTTAGTTGCCATGGATGGTACTGGAGGAATTCAGAATTTGGCCCATGGCTGTGGCCAATCAGATTCTACTTTCCCTGGAAATGGAGAAGCTGAAGGGCCACGCCCTACAGTACCTTACCACAAAGTCTACTCACTGGTCCAAGATCCCCCCAAAAAAACCCTGTTTGGATGGTAATTCAGACACCCTGACTTAGATCACATGCAGTTTCCTTGAGTAGCAGAAATAACATGAAAAAATACACAAAAGCAGCATCGAGCTGCAAAGCACTGCCTTTGAAGCAATGTGTCTTACCTCTGCCAAATCTAAAGGTCTGATTTCAAAAAGGCAAAGTAAAGGTAAAGGGCAGTAGGGAGGTAGAAAATGTTTCTTTAGAAAAATAACACTTCACTGAAGGAAATTAAATGGATGATGGAATGTTGTGAGGTAACATGGTCTTGGAGGAGTTTGTAGATCGATGTTTCCAAATGTAAACCAGAAAGTTAGTTCCCAATATGTATGCATATTCAGCTACCATTTTGAGAATTGTTCTTTATTCAATTTTTTAAAATATCTGAGCAATTGTATGTAAAGTATGCAATGCTTTGAAATAACATCTCTATATAAAGTAAATTTCAGCTTTGCTATTTGCATAATGGCTACTTTAAACATATTAATACACCATAGAAATCAAACTGTCAAGTGAGAGAAAAAAATAGCATACAGGTGACATAAAGCAGTGAACACAGAGAGAAGAGGAAAGTAAATATACTAAGCTTTTCTCAACAAATTAATATTTAATAAGTTACTTACATCGATTATGAATGAGCTGCAAAGTTTGCAATTTGCAAACTTACTTTTGTTTTGCAAATTAGGAAAGAAAAAATTAAAGTGTTCATTGTGTGGTGACACAATGAAATGGAAGAAAAAGAAGTAGCTTAATAAAGATAAAGATAATATCTATATCTTCAGCTTGCTACTTTTTGACAAAATTCTCATATTCCTGTATTTTCTTTATTATGGATTATATGGAAGTCTTCAGGAAATCCTTTCTGAAAGAGAACTATGATTGTAATTGCTGTATCTGGGCCTATCACATTTGTTACAAGAGCTTTGAAAGGCTCACATAATTAGCGTTAGCAAATCATGTTGGTATAATCAGAGTGCAGTTACAGAACTGCAAAGTGTTATTCTTATTATTAGTATTATTATTACTATCACATCAACACATCCATTAAAAGCATACAAGATCCCATTGTAATTCAATATAAATGTTTTTGACATACAAGAAAACTAATTCAGCTTTTGCTCTGGCATTTGATGACAAGAACAGACAGACAATGAAAATGCAGGTGGAACGTGATGTTGTGTATTATTATGGAACCTACTCTCACACTGACTGGAATTAGTGGTTACAGTCCATTCATGTGCCCTACTGATAGAAAAAATGGGCTCAGCATCCCAGTTTATGTTTTTCAACACCTGTTTTATACAGACAACTACGATCTTATCATCCTCACACTATTTGTCCACATCCAATTATGCAGACTACTTAGCTGTGGCTAACTATATATATAACTTTTTAAGAATGTAGAAGTTTCACGTGAGTGTCAAATCACAAAAAAAAGGAAAAAACATTTTTCTCCAGAACCTGGGTCTAATTTGCATTTTTCAGTTCTTGATTTTGAAAGAATGAGCTCTTTTTAAGAGATCATATCTTTGGCCAGGTTGGACTAACTGCAACAACAGTATTTCAACACATCTCTATTTGTGCTCACCCAGGGTAACAGTCAACACATGTGAGATGTACATGCATCAGTGCTCAAGGCACAGAATTGATTGGTATCATAACTGTCTCCAGTGTATTCTCTTTCCCTAGGGTAAAATCAGCTGTTTCTGTGTCATTTCTGATGGATGTTTGTCTAATTTATTCTTAAAGAGCTTTGATATTCAAAAACCACAACCAACTTCTATAAATGCAGTCTATTCATAATTGTGATCAAGATCTACTTGATGATGATCTCACTAATTAAAAAATGTATATTTGATGTTGAAGCAGAGTTATCTTTGTTGTAACTTAAAGGTACTGCTACTTCAGTCTACTAAGGTTCTTCTAAAATCTAGAGCACTGTCTACAGAACTGGTATTTTGGTCAATCATGATCAGTCTAGTGCATGTAGCATCTTCTTCTCACCACTCTTTATTCAATGGCATGCTGGTTTTTTGCATCAGTTTGATAGCTGAGTTCCATTTTCTCTTCTGACATACTAAAGTTTTAGCTTAGTGTGGTCATTACTTTTACTATGAAAAGTCTGTCAGAGCCATCAAGCATTTAGGATTTCTGCACCCAAGAGAGTCTTGAACAAATTCTCAGAAGTAACATATGTTGCTTTGACTTGTTTGTTTTCGACAAATTTGTGATGGATGTTGATCATCTCCTTTTTCTGTTATGGTTTTATATGTCAGTGTTTACGTGTTCCATCATTTTTGTCAGAACTTAAATTACAGTGACTGACAATGCCCAGTTTACCCATTTTTTTCTTGCATATACAAGAAAAATTGTATTCTTAAATAAATAGAGATATATGTATTTATATTTCCAGACATTCTTAAACATAATGACTGAAAGATTTCTCACATTCTGGCTTAAATACATTTGACTTGATTGAGTAATTTAACTTTCCTGCCCCTTGAATATTATTGCATTTCTGTTCATGAAATGTAAGAGTTTCCTACCATTTAATCAAATAAGTGAAAGAATTTTTCATAGAATCCCAGAAACACAGAATCCTAGTGGTTGAAAAGTCCAATTTTTGACCAATCATTGCCTTATTAAATAGACCACAGCACTAAGTGCTACATCTAGTTTCTTCTTGAACACCTCCAGAGATGGTGATTCCACCATCTCTCTGGGCAGCCCGTTCCAATGCTTAACAATCCCTTCTGTGAAGAAATTCCTCCTGGTGTCCAACCTGAGCTTCCTCTGGTGTAGCTTCAGGCCATTTCCTCTCACCCTGTCACTTTTTCCCTGGCAGGAGCACCCATGTGGCTCCCCACTGCAGAGAGTGAGAAGGTCCCCCCTGAGCCTCCTTTTCTCCAGGATGAGCCCCCCCAGCTCCCTCAGCTGCTCCTGCTGCTCCAGCCCCTTCCCAGCTCCGTTCCCTTCCCTGCACACGCTCCAGCCCCTCAGTGTCTCTCTTGTCTGAGGGGCCCAGAGCTGCCCCAGCACTGGAGGTGCCTCAGCAGTGCCAGCACAGGGACGGGCACTGCCCTGGTGCTGCTGCCACACCATGGCTGGGACAGCCCCGGGGCCATTGGCCTCCTGTCCCCCTGGGCAGCCCTGGGCTCGTGTCCAGCCGCTGTCACCAGAACCCACAGGGCCTTCCTCCATGGGCACCTTTCCAGGTACTCTGTCCCAGTCTGTAGCACTGTGCAGGGTTGCTGTGGCCCAAGCACAGGACCTGGCACTTGGCCCTGTTGAACCTTGTGCCACTGACCTCAGCTCACTGACCTAGCCTATCCAGGTCCCTCTGCAAAACATTCCTGCCTTCCAGCAGATCCCCTTCCATTCCCTAGCTTTGTGTCATCTGCAAACTCACTTGGGGTGCACTCGATCCCCTTTCCAAGATGTTTGATGTTCAAGATATTTTAAACAGGACTGAGCCTTGGGGGGGCCTGGCTGTGACTGTCAACCCGCTGGATGTGGCACCATTCCCCGCCATGCTCTGGGCCCAGACATCAGCCAGTTCTTAACCCAGCCAAGAGTGCACCTATCCAAGGCCTGGGCTGTGGATTCTTCAGGAGAAGGTTTTACTAAAGTCCAGGTAGACACACCCACAGCCTCTTCCTCATCCACTCGCTAGGTCAGCTGGTCATAAAAGGAAATCAGGTTGGTCAAGTGTGATCTACCTTTCCCAGACTCATGTAAGAATTGTCAGCGAAGCTGTTTTCAAAAATGACGGTATGTGTCTTGATTGTCTTTATCTGTTAATGGTTTCTTTCCCTCTTTGATAGAAGACTTCCTTGGTTTATTGTTTTCAATTCGATAACAAATTAATTTATTTTGCTTTCATGTTTGGGCTTTGTTTATGTTCATCTCCACACAGTCATGAAATACTTTTATATTTAACTTTGTTTCCATTTTATGCATATTTTTTTATTCTTATGTTTTAGATTACTGATGAGACAAATGCAGTTTCAATCTTTCAATTAGTCCTCAGTTCCACAATAATTTTCTTCATGTATGTTTATTATTCTTTACAGTATTACTACCTTGCTTTAACATATTTTTTCACATTTTCTCAAACTCTACATAACCTACATTACAAAGTTTAGCAAAATCTGCTTTAGAAAAAAAGATATCAATTTACTGTTATTTGTATTTCCTATTCTACCTCATGTCCAGTTGCAATCTTTCCCAATTGGTCTAAATGTCTTACATCTCCAATTACCACATTTATGGATATTTATGCCATTTAGCTAAAAAAGCAACTATGGATTGTCCTTTCTAATCAGATGGTGCTCAGGAAGACAAGAACATCTGTATTCTCTCCTTCAATCAGTAGCAATAAACGACCCATCCCTGTCTGTAGGTGAACCTTGGGAAAAGACATCTGTCATCCATGGATAAAACAATACTTTTAATGAAATGATCAAGTAAGTGGATCTGGTGGGTCAGCTCTGTTAAAGATGAGCATGTCAAAAAGTTTCTGTATGTTTAAATCTAAGTTTTAGTGTGATAAATCAGAAAGAAATATTTAAAACAGGAAATTCAAATATGTTGTGTAAGGCAAAATAAAAAGAAAATCCTCAGCCTCCCTCTTGCTGGACAGACCCCTTCATGTCACCTTTACCCTCAGTTCACCACTTTGCAATGATGTGCAGATTTGCCCTGATCTAGAATTTTTTGTTCTGTAGGTGCTGATCTGCCTCACTCATGGATCATCTTTAGCACACATCCTCTGGAAAATGATCCCAATTTGAAGAGTTCCTGCATGCCCGGCCTCTGCTGGTCTCAGGAAAAAGGAGCACTTTCTCTCCTTTCAAAGGCATCTATCCAACCACAAGATGCACCACAAAAGAATAACACGAATATTCACAGCTCTTCTAGCAAAATAGGACGTTAACTAACATATGCTATCAAATGTCATAACTGAACCATGATCCAGGACCTGGATATTAATGATGGCAGAAGTTTAAATCCTGGAGTTTAAATCTGCTAATCCATGTTCCAGAGATTCATTGTCACTTTTCAGCTGTGTAAGGTCATTCTTGATATTGTCATCCAGTCACAAAGCAGCTGATTTGATGGGATCCCTCTTGATGGTTTGCTAACCTCCCACTTGGAGTAGGACTATCACCAACAGCAGGTAAGCTCAATTGTGTCTTTGTCTAGCTGAGTCTTAAAAACTTCCAAGGATGGAAATTTAACAAGTTCTTTTGGAAATACATTTCGGTGACACACTTGTCACTGCCAGTGAGGAATATTTTCCTCATGAACAGCCTGAATATACTAAGCCACACTTTGTTGTTGTTTGCTGTTGTTTTACCATCTTCCTCAAAAGAGAAGAGCATGTCTCTGTTATCTCTAAACCTGCTTTTCAAGTACCTTCAAGTTCTTGTAAAAGTTGGCTGTAATTCTTTCTATCATTGCTCCTAAATTCTTAAATCAACCGGGACAATTTTGTTGATTTTGATCTCAAATCCTGCCTGCTTAAGGATGGAACATTATCACTGAAATATTCCTAGACCAGCTTCCTCTGTGTAGAGTTATCAACTCCTTTATTGAATTCACTCAAGACAGTCTAGACCAGACCACTCTTTGCTGCAAGAATCAGACAAGAGAGCCTAGCTAGATATATGGATGTAAGACAGGTATATAGCTTGTTTTCATGTCAGATAAAAGATTCTGATTAATTTTATTTACTTGCATAGATATAGTCAAAGATGTCTGCTGAATCATCTTTGTTGAACCTGCAGGCGGTTAGGAACTAGCATACATTAAACCACCTTGAATGGAAACAAATGTCACTGCCAGGCCAAATTCTCACAGTTCAGATTCTTGTAATCTAACTGTGTTATGAAGGAGATGTTTCTATCAATGTACTGGTATTTGAAGCAAATTGGGCATTAAAGCTGTCTCAGTATTAATTATAAAACTGTGGAGGCATTGACTGCTACTACTCTTTGGATGCACATGTAGGAACTGTTTTAGACATTTCCCATGTCTGCTGAGGCAGACAGACTACAAATAACAAGGAATCTCCAAGTGAAACTGGAAGGAATATTCCAGTAAACATACACTATCAATTGAACAATATGTGTTGCTGGTTTGTGGTTGCCCTTTTTGTTTATGAATGCAAGATGACCCAAAAGTCCAGAGAAAGAGAAGTCTAGAGAAGGTCAACAAAGGTGGCCAAGGGTCAAGTGAGTGTAAGTCCTGTGAGGAGAGGCTCAGGGAGCTGGGGTTGTTCAACCTGGAGAAAAGGAGGCTCAGGGGTGACCTTATTGCTCTTTACAACTCCCTGACAGGAGGCTGTAGCCAGAGGAGGGTCATGCTCTTCTCCAAGGCAACCAGCAATAGAACAAGAGGAAATGGTCTCAAGCTGTGCCAGAGGAGATTCAGGCTGGACATAAGGAGGATTTTTTCCACAGAAAGGTTTGTTAAGCATTGGAAGGGGCTGTCAAGGGAGGTAGGGGGTTCCCCATCTCTAGAGGCGTCCAAGGAATGATGGGTTGTGGCACTCAGTGCTCTGGGCTGGGTGACAAGGTGGGGATTGGTCACAGGCTGGAGTTGATGGGCTGAGGAGGCTTTTCCAACCTAATTAGTTCTGTGATTCTGTGAAATGGCATTATTATCAGAAAGTCTAATTTTAAGTAAATCAAAAATACCTTTATGGTGAAATAATGAGCCCCTTTACAGGCAAATGATAGTCTCTGTTAGTGGTTAANGGAAATGGTCTCAAGCTGTGCCAGAGGAGATTCAGGCTGGACATAAGGAGGATTTTTTCCACAGAAAGGTTTGTTAAGCATTGGAAGGGGCTGTCAAGGGAGGTAGGGGGTTCCCCATCTCTAGAGGCGTCCAAGGAATGATGGGTTGTGGCACTCAGTGCTCTGGGCTGGGTGACAAGGTGGGGATTGGTCACAGGCTGGAGTTGATGGGCTGAGGAGGCTTTTCCAACCTAATTAGTTCTGTGATTCTGTGAAATGGCATTATTATCAGAAAGTCTAATTTTAAGTAAATCAAAAATACCTTTATGGTGAAATAATGAGCCCCTTTACAGGCAAATGATAGTCTCTGTTAGTGGTTAAATTGCTGAAATACACTAACGACTAAACATTTAAGGCCAAAAAGTCTTTAATTTTCCCTTCTCCACAAAATCATGTTCCTATGAATTTGATAAGGACAAAATTCAAAGACAATGAAAATCTTGCTGATATAGTCATTGATGCAGACACACAAAATTTGACACGATAATACAGAATGGAAAGAACAATTTGCTTATTAGTTTCTGCATCAGCTATAACCACTGAGAATAAAAAAGAAAATATACCATCCACCAAAACTCCTGCCCTCACAGCGCATAGTTCATAAAATCACCTGTTTCAATGTGATCTTGTCTTTCTTATTTTTAAAGAACATATTAAAAAAAACCACAACAAAACCAAACAAAACCCCCCATCAAAATAGTAAGTTATTTAAGGATTGAGGTTAAAAAAAACCACTGAAATTCATATAAGATAATTGTATAAACAGATGGTATATCAGTGGGCAAAACAACACGTTAAATTTTAAAATTTATATAGAATGTAAATATCTGCAAGGTCTGTGTATACCACTAAGACATTTTTAGTCATAAAGTAACCATAATATAAAATATTACAAGGATTAGTAATACACAATACACTGGAGTGTTGAACTTGTTTCCTTTAACAAATCCAAGAGTTTTTCATTAAAGGTTGATCTTTAAACAACACTGAATTTTCAGTATTTGTAAGGTTGTGTTTATCATCTCAATGTGGAGCTCCATAGCACTTAGTTCTACTGGAGATGAACCCGAGGGATCTTAAAATACTATCAAGGAAACTGATGCAGTAGAGAAGCACATTTAAAACTGTAACCAACTTAACAAGGTTCACCTTCAGAGAAGTTAGTGGCTTAGATCAGTACCAGGTTTCATCTAGTAGAAGCATTTTTCTCTCTTTAGGAAACCTGGATCTATGGCTAAAAACCAAAATAAACACCTAGGAATACTAGTTTGGTTCTTAACTCAGCCATGTCTTTACAATACACTTTAGAAATTGAACTGCCAAATACATTTTGGGCAAAAGTTAGAGTAAATTAGAGTGATAATTTATTCACAGGATATATGAAGACCAAAAATTTTTTTATTTACAAGCTAATTAAAAATGTTCCAATTAAGTAATTACTGAAAAAAGACTATCAGGTTAAATAGAATGCTATAATAATGTTTTATTTATTCTCAATCACTTTTCCAGTGTTGTACATGGAAATATTAAATCAATTAAATTTATGTTTGCTTTTTAAACAAATTCATTAAAAAAATAAAGGAAGAAGAGAGAATTGAACCTCAAAAGACCTCAGGATTATGAAAAGGCATGTAAAAATCAAACACCTTGAAGTAATTTTTACATTAATATTTTTCAGTTAGCATCAACCCGTGCTCAGTTCTGTTATTTGATTTAGAAGTAACTTATTTTGTTGATCTGTTACTAAATTGAACAGAGAAATAAGTAAAAAGCTGGTTTTGCTAAAAGAATGGAATAGTTTGTATCAATATAGTCGCATTGGTTTGTAGAATCATAGAATCAGACTTGTTTGTGTTGGAAGGGACCTAAAGATCATTTAAGGTCCATTTGCTCTGGGCAGGGACACCTTCCACTATCCCAGGTTCCTCCAAGCCCTGTCCAACCTGACCTTGGACACTTCCAGGGATGGGGCAGCCTCAGATTCTCTGAGCAACCTGTGCCAGGGCCTCCCCACCCTCACCCCAGACCCTAAACTGCATTGGACAAGATTTCCTGTGTAAATGAGCTCTTTTTCTGTGTTTGTGGCAGAAGTGAACTTAACACTTATGAAAGGTACTGGAAAAGACAATCTTTCAATTTAATCCAGAGAAGAGCTGGAGCGAAGAAAGGGGCAGAGGAACATGACTCTGCTTCTCACTCTCACCTCTGGATGGAGCACTTCAGCCTCCCCTCCACTGCTTTACAGTGACCACGGCCACGAATTACATGGAGTTTACACCTATGAGAAGAACAGTCATGTGTAGTCGGTTTCTTGTCTCTGCCTATATATGACCAAAACATTAAAAAAAAAAAGGTGTGAAATTTCATATATTTGTTGAACTTTGTCCAGATTTTTTTCACCAACACTCTACTGGTTTGTGTTAGTTCCAATACACCAAGGCTACGGAATCAGTGTAATAATACTGGTTGCTTCCCAGGAAAGCTTGTCTTCAATTATATTCACCTCTCAGGAAATCTGCAAGGACCATATCAGAGAAAAATAATAAAAATAATAAAAATGAACAGGTATTTAGTTACATAAAGGGAGAAGTATTTATGAAGCACCTATGGTACCAAAATGTAAAGGAAGTAAGTAGAGAGAAGAGAAAATACATCATCAGAAATCTCATAACCTATTTTTAGTTATTTCTTCACTCTCCATCTTAAATTAGCAACTTTGTCTGGGAACACAAATATCATTTTAGGCTAAACTGGGAAGTGATATTTAAGGGTTTTAAGTTTTAACAAACTCTTTTTCAGAGTACAACCAAGACTGGAAAAGGTAGCAATGGTATGACTCACAATAAAATTTACTTTCAATATCCCATGGTATTGGTAAGTGTCTGAGTCAGAATGTACAGACTTTAGTTGGTTAATGTCAGACTGACAACCTAAAAGGTGGTACAAGTAACGTCACCTTTCTCATTTATTTAGACTGCTGCTTCAGTTTGTCCCAGTAATATAATCAAATATGTTATCTGTGTAATGATGAATGTAGTTATGAGAACGTAGTTATGAGAAACAACTTTCTTGACACAAAAAACTGTGTCAAGAAATCAACATTGATATAAAAGTTAGAAACCTCTTCTTTTAAAAGCAGTCCGAAGAATATCTTCACTAATTCTTTTCTCTTTTCATAGAAATTGTATTTCATTTAGGTTGGTAGCAGCTAGGTTAGTGAATGTGTTGGGAGCTGGAGTTGAGATTTGTAGAATTGTAAAATGGCCTTGGTTGGAAAGAGACCTTAAAACTCATCTCATTCCACCCCCTGTCACAGGTAGGGAAACTTTCCACTATCCCAGGTTGCTCCAAACCCTGTCCAACCTGGCCTTGAACACTCCCAGGGATGGGGCAGCCACAGCTTCTCCGGGCAACCTGTGTCAGTGTCTCGCCACCCTCAAAGACAAGAATTTTTTTCTAATACCTAATCTAAAACTACTCTCTTTCAGCTGAAAGCCATCTCCCCTTGTCCTGTCACTCCAGGCCCTTGTAAATAGTCACTCCATCTTTCTTGCAGGCTCCCTTCAGGTACTGGAAGGCCTGTGTTGCTATTGTGGAGCAATTTTGATCCATGTCTTCAACACTGTCCTCTAATTTCTGTTCTTCTGCCAAACAGATATAAGATTGGAAGAGCTAATCATGTTCCAACATGTATATTTGAAAATAAAGAGAGGACAATAACTGTTGAAGGGGAAAACAGAACAGTCTGTTACGTGGTTTCCTGACTCAGTGATCTCCGAGGTCTCCTTCAGCTACATGACCCTATGGTTGTATGACCTATGGCTATATCCATACGGATTTAGCCCTGGAGTGAGCAGAGTTCATAGACCCTCAGGGTTGGAGTGCCAGGAAGCATCAGCTCACAAAGAGCAGAACATTCACAGGAAAGGCCTCTACCAAACTTAGCAAGGCTGGTACTGAGAGCTGGGCAATTATGGGGTGCTTGTTCTCCTCGAGTACTGACTTCACTTCTCCTCTGGGCACCGTTGAGCAGTGGCATCCTCAGCCTGACAGAAGAGATGAATGTTCTCTTGCAGATGGAACTCTTGGGAATGCCCTGCTGGAAGAGAAACTTTCCATGGTGCCACGTGCTCTGCAGTGTAAGCAGCCTGGGAATCAATTATGAGGGGCTGCAAATCACCTGCATTCTTTAGCATATATACAAGTTTTATTTCCAGGAGGCGTTATATTGTCTCCCAGATTACATATTTACACCAGTAAATATGACACCTACAAAAAAAAAAGATCTTCTTTATTAATCTGTCTGCAGAGGAAACATAGCAGGCAGTAGAGATGGAGAGAGAAATCTCAGATGCTTAAAAAAAGACAAAAATCAATATAGAGGAACTGAATTTAAATAAATAAAACAACATGTAAAGACTCTATTGTGGCTAGTTCACATATTTCTGTGCTTTAATCTGTGTACTGCAATATTCTTTTTGTTTCTTTTTCAGTATTTCTTTTCCCCTCAGATGCTTAAATTATACTTTGTTCTTTTTATACTAGGGCCTCAAAGCATAAATGTAAGATCACACCACCTCTGCTGTTCAGGGAAGTATCAGTCACATCAATTTTGTCAGAAGCTAAGAAGAAGCAGAGCGTTCTTAGGAATTATCCAAAGACTTTCAGCAAAACAGCTAAATTTTTATTAAACTAGTAATTGTTCCTTGCCACAGCAACAATTCCCATTAATTCAATAGTCTAAAGAAGAAGGTATTCAATGATAGTGGCAGTAGAACTGTGGTACTTCTAAGGTGTGAAAATTTTTAAATAAATCACCAGGAGCACACTCAGTTGTAGAATCCTACTAATGTTACTCTTTGTATGGAGAGATAGACATATATAATGGATAAATTAATTTATTTATATATTTATATATATTTATTTTA
>VYXB01002800.1:459041-488501 GCA_013397135.1 Pachyramphus minor
CAGCCCCGTTCCCCAGCACTCTCTGGGCCCGGCCCTCCAGCCAGTTCCTAACCCAGCACAGAGTGCCCCTGGCCAAGCCCTGGGCTGCAGCTTTTCCAGAACTGTGCTGTGGGAGAGGGCATGAAAGGCTTTGCTAAAGTCCAGATAGACACAAACACAGCCTGCCCCTCATCCACCAAGTGGGTCACCTGATCATAAAAGGAGATCAGGTTGGTCAGACAGGACCTGCCCCTCCTAAACCTGTTCTGGCTGGGTCTGATCCCTTGTCCCCCCTGTAAGTTCTGTGTGATTGCACTTTGGATGATCTGCTCCATAACCTTGCCAGGCACTGAGGTCAGGCTGATAGGCCTGGAGTTTCCCAGGTCCTCCTTGCAGCCCTTTTTGTAGATTGGTGTGACATTCACCAACTTCCAGTCATCTGGGACCTCCCCAGTGAGCCAGGACTGTTGGTAAATGATGGAGAGCAGCTAAATGATGGAGAGGAAGTAGTAAAGAGCAAGGTCACCCCTCTATGTGCCATCCCATCTTTACTAGGAAGTTGTTTTTTTCTTTTTTGGCAGTAATTCCCTTTTGAAGCAATAAATATGAAATAGCTATAATGAATGTTAGTGTATCCAGTGATTATTTTCCATTAACAAAAAATTAAAAGGTTTCCATTAGCAAATTCAGAACCCATTTAATATGACCTATAGGTAGTTGTAATTTTTTTTAATCACCTCCTCATCTGATACAAGTCAAATACCACACCAAAGCCTACATGTATTACATATACAGAGCTACCTTTATCAACCAAATTTGTGGTCTTATCAAATAATGAAATCTAAGCTTTTTGACAAAACCCATTTTCCATAAAAGCACATCGACTGGCATGAATTACAGCCCCTTTTTCTGATTCTTTATTAATGGAAAATCATATTGACTTTTCCATTATATTGTCTGAGTTTGATGTCTGGGTAACTGGCCTATAATTACTAAGACTTTTCAGCTCATCCTTTAGGAATATCAGTTCCACTGTAACATGTTTTCAGAACTACAAATTTACTTAGATTTTTTTTTCTTAAAAGTGATTTTTTATTTTTTTTTTTATTTCAGTTATCTACCCAAATGTTCCTGGATGCAATTTGTCTTGGTATGTGGAGTTTATGCTTTTATTTCAGGTGGGTTACGCAGCTGGTAATCAACCTCAAGTGATACAAGTATGTAATTCTCTGCAGTGATGATGTTAAACAAACTAGTGCTGGTTTGTCACTTCTTTCTAGATGTTACTTTTATTTCATGATTTACCTTCTATTTCCCACCATCACTGAATCAGGATGGCTATGCACTGAGTGCTATCCTTTGTCTTCATAATGAACTTCACATTTCCTAAATATTATTTTAATTAATATTTTTCTTTCTATGCCTTTTATTGTCATCAGCTTCGTATGGAACCTTCATGTTTCTTTTTTGTGTATGTTCATTCACTTGTGAATAATAACGATGAGTTTTGGTAGTCCAGTGGAATGTTCTGATTTCTAGATATTTTTGTCAAGTCTTGCAAATGCTAAACTGAAAACTGATATTTTTGTGATTAGCACCACTATTTTTTTATTTTCATCATTGGTCTGTGGCACTTCTTCAAAGGGAGAAAAACTATTTGTAGGAGTAATCAGGCAGTCATAATAAACAACCTGGTGATATCAGACCTAACAAGGACACATGGTATGATTTGCAAGTGTTTTGTCCCTTTCTGTATAATTTCAGTGAGGGAATTTGTTCAAATTGTGACGAGGAAATACAGATGTAAAACTCCAATACATTAGATCGCATCTCAACTCAGAAAGTATTAATGCACCGTTCATCTCTGAAAGCTCTTGTAATTGTCTCCCCCTTTTCTTGAGAGAAGAATAATTTATCTCATGTTTGTTAAATGGAAACACTGTGCAAGTATGCAGTTACTATAACAACAACTGCATCATAATTTCAAACCCTGATTTACCCTAGTAGGGTGCTTACTAGCCATTTTTTGTTACAGTAGACTGGAGATTGTTAATGTATTTTCAAACGCCTGAAATGTGTAGCTATTGCCAGACCATGCATGAGGTTATGCAAGGGCAGAATTCCAACATATAAAAGAAAATAAATAAAACCTTTTCTCAACTCTCCACCGTTTCCCGTAAAGAGATTTTCCTGCCTCACCATGTGCCCTTTTTAATGTCATGAATCCTTTGCCACGTCAGAATCCATTAACAAAACTGCCTTTCCACTGTGTTTGGTAGCTGGTTTGTTACACTGACATCTCATTTGCTCTGCTTTTCTGCAGAGACTACTCACAAGCTCTCAGTGCTTCTTTAACACCTGCACATCCAGGCTATAAGGTTTTGTTTGACCCAGGCCCTCCTGATTTCACCCTTCTCCTGGCTGCATCTTGTCATCTTCATGATGTTACTGTCTCCATTTTTTCCTCTTAGACAGACTTTCCAGGCTCTTTTATGGACCTGCTTTTCTATAAAAGTGAGAGAAAGGAAAGAAGCTGACTGGTGCAGAGGGAAGGAATTTGCCCTGGCAAGGAGAAGGTACCTGCAGCTTAAGGAGTAGCAGCTCTGGTCTATTCCAGAGTGACTCTGTTCTAGATGCATCCTATATTTCTGAATGACAGGTCAGGCTCAGCATCTGCATCTGATGCATGAAGTGTCCCATGTGCAGGGGACAAGGCTTCTTGTGAGATATCCTAAGGTAGGAATGAGATCTAAACATGGAAACATTTATTTCTTCATTTTATTGTCTCATCTAGACAGATATTTTTGGAAGCTTTTATTTTTTAAGATTTATGTTAAGCTGCTGGGTTATATGAGTATAGGGAGAAAAATTTAGCCTTATTATTTCCAAAAGAGTCTTGGATCAGCAGGGTAGTAGACACAGTAACTGAGATACTCTAAAGAGCAAGGTCTTCGCTCTAGATCCGAACACCTTGAGTAAGGAAAAGAATGTGTCCTGAAAAATTCTGTGTTCACTCAATCTGTCATCCACACTCAAATCCCATTTCCAAGGTCCAACCTTGCTTCTCACTTCCTTGTATTTGTCTTCCCACCCACATTATGATGCTCCTTCCCTTCTGACACAGTGTCTGTCACTTCACAGTCCGCCATCTCACTTTCTACTGTTTGGTCTCCCACCCCTCTCTCAGGAGTTATATGAATTGATTTTTGAGTTTTAATACTCCAGTTGTTCTGATTTCCTGGTGTGCTCACATTACCTTTCCCAGTCTGACTTGGAAAGAAACTCATACCCTCAGAAAGTCTTTACCTACACACTCTATGTGTACAAACCAAGTCCTTATTTTTAGTTCTCCTTCATCCCAAAGGATAGGAAATACACACATCAGATGTAAAAACAATAGTCAACAGTAATAATGAACATAACTATTTGAAGGATGAATCATGAGCAATATAACAGTTTGGAGTGTGAGTCAGATTTCATCAAAGAGAAGTAATTTGTCAACTTTTTTAGACTTTCTAAGGGGGGGACAAAATCTTAGACTCTGGAGTATTATCCATGCGTATGTCCTCTTCCTATAACAATTCAAACAATTATTTTGATTTTTATGTATTTAATTGGAAAAAAGTTCTTAGTTTCCACAATATTTAAAGGTTAACGTTACATATACCTAAGATCACTAGTCATGTGACCACCACAATTTTTGGGGGCAGGAATTATTTCAACAGAGGTGAAAAGCATAAAAACTACCTGTCATTTTTGAAAATTCTGAAGTTCTTACAATATGGATTAAATCACTAACCAAAGCTCACATGGTATTTGTGTGGTGTTTGTGGTACTTGTATAATGTTGCAGAGTGGTCATAATCAGCATGGTGAAATTCCCCCTTATCATTGATATCAGGCTGCAATAAGTGGAGAATGGTTCAACTTTTATTGGAATTGTAGTCTCTTACATATAAATATCTAAGTATCTTACATATAAATATGTAAGGTTCCTTAACTGTGTTCAGTTGTGTGTGGAATTGAGAAATGGGTAAGATTCTTCCCAACAATCCTTTCCACTGGTGTTGCCACTGGTTCTGGTGTCCTTGCTCATTAACTGTATCAATACAAGGAAAAAAAAAAATGATCCAAGGACTTTATGAAGGAACACAGATTACATTCATATGTCTAATCTCCCTATCCAGCTGCCCTATCTGCAAACAGAAAATCTTCCTCCATGATAACAGCTGAGCAAAATCCTTGTCCTTTCCTATTTTGCAAACTGTTTGAACACTGATTATAAAAGCACTTACTGGAACAGATTAAAACCATGCTGGTGTGGTGACTATTTTTAGCTTATATCCCTGAAGCATAAACACAGGGATTTCCACTGGTAAAGCCATGGGTACAGAACCATTAATTTGGAAAACATGGCATTAAAGTGATTTTGCTGGGAAAAATTAGTAGGTGTCTCATCTGTCATTCAAGTCTCAGTAAGGGTCATTGACCTTACTTGCTATCAGTGGGGCTTCATGGGTTTTAAAGATGTTTAGCATTTTCAAATAATGTTAACCAGACATGGATGATCCCCTCATCCCCCTTCATCCTACTATTAACATGTTTAATCATGCAGTTTATACATTTAAATAGCCTTTATCTGACACAAAGTGTAGTTTTCTTTCTCCATGTTTAATTTGAGCATCCTTGAAAGGTAGTTTAAAAAGTTGTTTAAATAGCTTCAGGGTTGTGGAGAGTTCATACTTTCCAGTTTTGCTAAGCACCTGAGCTCCAGCAAATCCCATAGCTTTGGTCATTTATCCATTTTTCTTAGCCTGCTTTTACATTTCCAGATCCTTTCATGTTGCCATGATTTTACAATAGGCAATTATTTTATTTGCTTTCCATGCATATTAACCTGCAGGCAGCAGCTTTACATCTAATAAATGATTCCGTCAAAGAGAGACTTGGACAAAACAGACTTTTCTGGCAACATTCATTGCCTGTAAAAAAGAATTACACAACAAACAGACATTTATTCTAGATCTAACTGCCTATTCATACAGTTCAACAGACTGTCAGATTAACTGTAATGTTGCCTTCTGGTGACTTTGAATAATACAACACTGTGTGCCCTCTCAGAGTTCTCGTTTTTGTTTAGATGGTTTTAAAAGTGTCTATGTTAAGGTTTTGGAAGTGGGGGGTTGCAGGATTGGACTTTGTCATAAGAATTTGAGGTTTCTGCCTACTTAAATCTATGTTAATTGGCAATAAAATATGAATCTGTAAGGGCTTTATTAGTATCTAAAACATGCCAATGAATTTTCCCCCGGTAGAGTTCTGTCTTGTTTGTGATGGTAAGGGGTAAGTTGTCTCCTCGCCTTTATAAGATGTTTTGCCAATAAGTCCTAGCAGTTGGGCTAAGTCTGCTTTAGCATTTAGAGATACTACCAGACTGAATCACCTCACTTGTAACAGCAATTTTGACACAGGTGGACTGTCCACCTTCATTTAACTGGGAAAAGGGACTTATACTCTTCATCTATAGATCTAATAAATGACCCATCAGCTTTTAAACTCTACTTTTCTCCCAGCACAGAGCAGAGGGAGTGAGTGAACAGCTGGTGCTAAGATATAGCACCTGGAAGCAGAATTATTGCCTTTCCTTGATACAGAGATGTAAATTTAGTAAGTTCAGTTTAGATTTAAGTTGTTCCAGGTAAACTTTGAGACTTCCTGAAAACCACATTTCCTGATTATTCAAGTGAAAAAGAAAGGAAAGAAGTCTTTTGTTTAAAGGTGCACATAGTTGTACACAATGAACACACTTGAATGTTACATGTGCACTTAACATACATGATGATTTTTAAGTGCAAGAGAATTTACCTTATAATTTTTAGACAGAAGAGAATCTTAACTTTGTCATTAAATGATTTAAAAGCAAAAGATAACAGTCTACACAGGCAAAGAAAATGACACACAACCCTTTATCGAATCACAGAATCTTAAATTTAAAGAATCGTTATGATTGGAACCTTTAACCCAGCAGCAGCATCGTGTTCAGCACTACACCATGTCATCAGGTGCCATATCCACATGTGTTATGTATCCACTTCCAGGGTTGGTGGCTCCACCTCTGCACTGGGCAGTCTGCTCCAATGTTTTACAACCCTTTCTATCAAGAAATTTTTCCTGATATCTGATCTAAAGGTCCCCTGATGCAACCTGAGGCCGTTTCCTCTCATCCTGTCCCTTGTTCCCTGGCAGCACAGCCTGATCCCCCTTTGGCTCCCCTCTCCTGTCAGGGAGTTGCAGAGCCAGAAGGTCCCCCCTGAGCCTCCTTTTCTCCAGGATGAGCCCTCCCCCAGCTCCCTCAGCCACTCCTACTGCTCCAGCCCCTTCCCAGCTCCGTTCCCTTCCCTGCACACACTCCAGCACCTCAAGGTGTTTCCTGTATGGAATAAAAGGAAAGAAAAAAAGCAGCCAAGTGACAGCAAATCCAACCAACACAACTGTTCCCTGAGCTGTTCCACTGTGAGCAGCTTGCCCTTCAGCTTCTAAAGATTGCATTCCATATAATTTGTTAAGTGGCGTTTTATTTCTTCAGCTGGAAGGCAGAGAAGGGCCATGCAAAGCCCTGCACTCCACACAGTCCCTCAGAGTAAGTGGTTAACAGTGCAGGGGAAATCTTATCTTCAGTGCATAATAAAAATGAGAATACATTATCAGGTTGACAGGGTACAAGTTTCAGGAGAACACAAACGACTGAGTTGAAGCTCCTATAGGCTCTAAATAAGATTTAATTTTTAAGTAAAGCTGTGTCTTGTTTATCAGTTGAAACATGTCTTATCAACCTGTACATTCAGATTAACTTGAACAATTTGTGAATTCAAGACAATTTCAGCTAATAGCCTGAATCAGAGAGAGAAAGAAAAAAAAAGAAATAGAATAGTTCCTTACTACCATTTCCCAGTAGAGCACAGTAATCTTTTCCAACATAAAATATTGTATAATTACTAAAGCTACTAAGAATAAGAAAATTCTCAAATACTTCTAAGGCAGTTCTCCTATTAATTTCCCTATGGTTTATGCTATGATTTATTAGCTTTTTACACTTACATTCTCTTTCTAACTGAGGACTGTGACAAAACCGGCATTTAATTGCAGAATTTTTTTCTGTATCTTTTTTTTCTTTTCACACTATTTATATAAACATATACAGTAACACAAATGTCATTTTAGTCTTACCTAATGGGAAATATGATACAGTTTTCTGGTTTGAGTCTTACTGCACTGTTTATTTTCACCTAGTGCTCAACCAGAAGTAAAAATATTTAGTTCAATTGAAAGTCAGCCATCTCTTCTTCTGTAATTAAATTGTTGGGTACATTTATTCCAGTGGTGTAAATCAACATTGTCATGTTGAAATCAGTGGAGTTCTACTGATTGCAACAGAGCAAGGCTGATTAACTACAAGGAAGACTCCAGCCTTTGGTTCCCAAATCCAAGAGTGATAACTATTTATAGGAAAAGACAATTTTCCTTCCTGCTGCAGATATGGAGTCTTATACATACATAAAACATAAAAACACACACCAGTGTGCCAACAGGTTTTTAATTATTTATCACACTCAGAACACAGAGTGTGATAACATTCCTGGAGCCTCTTTTTTGTTTGTTATAGCAGGTTTGTTAATGAATGCTCAGCACTTGTTTGCTAAGCATGAATGTAAAATGGAACAAAATAAGATCCTTGTCAAGGACCATTTAAATGGTAATGCCAGTGTTGCAAAAGGTGATAGTCTGTGTCCCTTATAAACCATTTATTCCAACTGCCCCTGCATAGCCTGATTGCAAAGCTGACTGATTTACTGCGTGCTCTTTTGGACTAAGATTTTTCTAGATGCTTGTATATTTTAAGTGGTAAATACATTAAATGAGTGCTTGCACCAGGGTGTGCATGCAAAGAGGGTGTCTTTTATAATGTAGGATCTGTGTGGTGTTATGTTTTCTCCCTTTCAAAGAAGATTACTTCAGTAATATTACGTTTACTTATATCTGTGCTACAGGACTCAGAGTTTTCAAATTCAAGATATCTGATGTGACACTCAGAAAAACACTTCTTTTTGTCACTGAGTGCCATCACATAAAGTTATAGGTCTCTTTTGATAATTGCATAAAATTTTCTTGTTCAATAGAGATACAAAATGAGACCTAAAGGTGCATGTGTGTTTATTGCCTACATAGATTAGAAAAGTAGATCTACAAAGAGTTAAAAATTTAGCTGCATTTTGGGTCTAGATATAAAAATTACCTTATTAAATTCACATTTGGGTGAAATCCCAGAGTACCCAAGGGTAATCCCTTTTCCAATGCCTCTCAGTCCCTTAGCTGTTGGGCACAGATGCACCAACTGCAATGGTTATTGGGGAGTTTATATCAACTGGATCTTTGAAATGATCAGGGAGAAAAAAATCATCTTTTTTTTTACGAGTCTGGGGTATGAAATAATCCTTTATATGTGCTGGCTGTCACTTAAACAAGGAAGTTTATCGTGAAACTACATCCTGACCAAGAATTAACACATCTCCTTGGATTTCCATTACCATTTTCCAGTTTTCTACTACTACTCCAAGTAATTTTTAGTTATTCTCCTCCAACAAAAACATTTCTGACCTTCCTCTTATGGGAAAAGACCTTTCTTTGTGACAGAGTAACTGGCTTTGTAAGTAGATTTCCATATTAGACCTTTCAGTCAACTATTCTGTTGTCTCTCTGTCACTGCTGTCAGATTTTCAAGTCTTCTAATGGTTTAAGAGCTTAAGTGATTTGATTTAGACTCTATCAGATTTTACCTTCTTTTACCTAGCTTCAGATTCCAAAGTTAGGTGAAATGATGCTTTAATTTTAGTGCCTGTTTAATACTCTGATACCTCTCGGATCAAAGGGTACTTAGACTTGGGTAACACCCAAGATTAAACACATCTGTGACTGACAAAAAGCCTTTGGCTTTTCAAACCAGCTGTCTCAACTTTATTCCTCTTGGTCAGAAATTTTTCACTTACATTTAGTTGTTAGTTTGTCCTCTGGCCTTTTATAACTGCTCAGGGTTCTCCACACACTTCCATATTAAAAAACTGGACGGCTAATATGTCTTTTTAATAGAGTTTTGAGCCTGTTCTCTGTAGGTGTAAGGTGTAACATGGAGCTTGAAGTCACAACTCACAACCAGATATTTTCAAAGAGAGAAGAGTTTTTCTCAAAGGACACAAAAGTGTGCACAAGAAAGCATCCTATCATTATAAAAAGGAAGGTTCTCAAACCCAGCATAAAAGTTCTATTGTACTGAGAGACAGATCCACCTACTCCAGGCTTATTTTTTGATTATGGAGAGAATATTTGCATTCAACATTCCATTTTGGTATAACGCAGATTTTCATTTTAATTACTGCTTTATTTCCTTGCAGTTGCCATTTCCCCCCTTACACTCATTAAGTTCTTCTTCAGTGAATATACTGGAACTATTTTAGCTCTCTATTTCAAAACCAACCTCAAACTTAGGGCTGGCTTAAGTAATGACAAGGTCACTGAATCCAACATCTAATCACAATGTGACCAGAACCACTACAGTTTATTGTCTACAGTAGCTGTTCCCCACTAGTTCTGTTTTCAAGGTAAGCCTACTCCTGCATTCAGCCTTCCCTCTAGAGGTTAATCTTCATGAAACATGCTCTCCTGTTCCGTTTGAACACTAAAAAAGAGTCCACAAATGCTTCTTTCTCCTCTCTGTTGTTGAGGATATTCAGGTTCTGTCTGTATCAAATGAAAAGCTCAGCAGTAATAGATCTTGCACTGATATACAGGGATGCCACTGAAAGCACTGGAATTAAAACTAGGATCTCGGGAGCAGCACAATGTTTCCCACATTTTGCATTACTAGCATTGCTATTTTGACAGTAAGTATAACACAGTTAGCTGTAATACAGTTACTGCAGCTGGCAACACAATTCACGTGGAGAGAAAAGGGATGTTGGCCCCATAAAGCACATGAAAATTGCTGAGTAACTGGTGGCTCTCTTTTGTATGTGGAGCATGTGGAGAACCTCTGGATCTACCAAGATCACGCTGCAGCTGTCATTCCATCACATCTCTGGCAGCATACTTCTGCCACTATTTGCAGGACACAAGCAGCTGTGCACATAACAGCAGTTACCAAATTTCCCCTCTCACCATATTTTGGAGTAATTCTTTCTCCTGCCTTGTAGTTTTAAATTTGGAAATGTATTAACTGTACATATTTTGAGCATCCATTTCCCTTCTGATTTTATGTAACCTTTTACTTTACTGTGATGTTTGCTTTTCTATCTCTGCCTTATAAATTTAAAGGAGAGAAGGAATGGATCTTAATTTATTATCTAGTTCATCAATTTTACAAAAGTAAGATGTGTTCTGTTGCTCTTTAAGTAATCTATTTCCAAAGATCTCTAGTCAGCAGTCACTTACTCCTAGATAGTCTTTGCCAAAATTTCAAAAAAAAATTGCCTTACTATGATCTCTGACACCTGAATAAATAATTTCTTTCATTTTTTGCAGCACTCTCTGTAGTTGATAATTGCTATCAACTCACTCTGCTGATACTCTTCCAGCAGAGCAACTGCAAGCTGTTCAGTCTCCTAGCAAATGTCTTCTGAAATTTTGGTTGTTTTCCTCTTGACTCCCTTCAGCTGTTCAGCATTTCATTTGAATTTCAGTGCTTCAAAGCGAAGGTATTTGCCCTCCCTTCTTAACTTCTCTGCTTTGTTCCCAGTCTTGGATATCTCCAAACAAGGGATGACGTTGAAGTAAACCAACCCTGTTCAGGCTGAGGCTGAAATACAATTTGATACTTCTAAAATTTTTTGTTCCTTTACACTAGTAAAGGATGGGTTCTGGTTCAGGTTTGCAGCTCCTCATGTGAGAAATTCCTAAAATAGCTTTGTCCCTTATGAATATAGCATTTCTTCTTATCTTAGCAAGTTGTAAGATATTTTTCTAGTTACCTTGGAGCTTAAAACAATGATTTGATTGTTTTCCATACTCAACTTTTTACCAACCCAGAGTGGCAGAAACAAGTATTCATTTCTAGAGGGAGCCTTGAAAATCCTTTTCAGAAGAAAAGCTGGGGGCTTCATGATAGGTTTGCCTCAGATATTCAATATACTGAACAGAATGAAGTTCCCCAAAGCAGAATTTCTCTCTAAGAATCAGTTTAAATTTGAGATTTCTGGCATGAAGAGACCCAGTTTGGACATTTATTATTCCTGTAGGGTCACGGGTGATGATTTCAATGTCTATTTCTGACATCAATGCTGGAGGAATTGCTCATTTGTGTGATTGATTCTGTATAGCATGTGTGTGTATGGTAAGAATATATAGCAGATAGTTCTGCAGAAACTCAGCATAGAAGTGTGGTGGGTGAGCTGGAGTAAAAGAGAATAAAGTATTTGGGAAAAACAAAAGGATTTATGACCTCACTGGAGGAGGGAGTATGGACAGGAAAAAGAAAAAGAGAAGCAGTGTGGTAGTGAGCTCTAAATTAAGCATTTTAGAAGCATCCATATGAATCTGTAACTGCATGCCCTGCCCTTGGTAGTTTCAACTCTTTCATGAGCCATGAGTTTGGGAATTCCTCTGTTTCTAAAGATGTCTAATTTCGCTAGGTTTTTGTTTCCCCACAGCACCAAATTCCAACTGGCTTTGGGGCATCTTTCACCTCTGTAAGGGGTCTGAGTCTTCTTGTTTTCTCCATATCTATCTCACCCAGGTAGAGGAGAAAACCCATTACTCTGAACTGAAGCTTCATCCATGAAAAATCAGAAATTGAGACTGGAGCAGAGTGTAGAGGGCGAATGGAAGGTGCACATCCCTGGAACAGAAGCATTGATGCTTCTGAGGCAGCAATAACAGAACCAGATCAGGAGGCTAAAGTGGTTCAAACATTTAAAAGCTGCTGCTTTGGACTAAATTCATCTCCATGCTGTTTTCTCATTCAGCTGGGAACATTTCATGGAGATGAATTGGTCACTTCACACTTCTGTGAACCTCCTAAACTACAGATAGATGTGGAGAGCCCTTTGCTTTCATCCTTCTTTTTAAAAGTCCCTTTTTCAATACTGGCAATGTCACTATGGAAAAACTAGTGTTTTGTGATTCATTTCATATAGTAGTACAGGGGAGAACAGGCTCCCTAAAGTTAGACTAAAGAATTTCTGTCTTCCGGGAACTTTGGAAGTATTTTACAGTCTGGGTGTCTGGGAAGATTGTTTTAAAACTTGTTTCCTTCAGTAATAATACAAAAAAAGTTAAGATTTTAGGATAAGGGCTCCTGTAGCAAAGTCCTCCCAAAGTCAAAGATATATGCTCCATAGTGTATATATCTATATCTATATAAATTTTCTATATACATTTATATGTATGAATATATACATGTGCATGAATATATATAATATAGAATTTTAACATGTGTTCCTCTCTGTATATAAAATAGTGAATAAAATCTGATCTTTTAACTATTTTTAACTGCCCTGTGGCTCTTTCTGCCTCCTTGCCAATTCATCACAGTTTATACAGTCCTTCAGAGAGACAGTTTGGAAACATATTTTTAAAACTATTTTTGCTAAAAGCTTATTATTACTATATGTAGGAAGAAGGAGAAAGTGTAATCAGCCAGTTCTTCTGTGTTCCAGGTAGTTTAATAAGACATGTGATTTGTCCTTTACTGCAGGCAGGCAGCACATGTTTCTGCTCTACATATTTCACACCTCTTTAAGGAAAGAACAAAAAAGTGTTATCAAATAACAACTGTTTGTACATTGCTAAAATCCATTCTGCATTTTATTTCTGGAAAATGCAATAGGGGATAAATGTAGGAAAGAAAACAGAGAAAGCAAAACATTTGGTACAAAAGATTGATTTGACAAGGCAGAGAGAAGCAGTCAAGGCTACATGAACGTATTTATGGTTTACAGGAATGGCACCAAGTAGAAATGGATGTGAAGGGAGAGGAGATGGGAAGGTGTCAAGTGGGAGAAGGTGGAATAGGTAAGACTAGTTAGTCATGGAAGAGAGATAACCAATTACCTGTCATAGATCATAGAAAGTGAGGGAAGCTTCCCAGCAGCACTTCCCTTTCACTCCTTGGGAGCTTCAGCAAGGTAAGAACAAAGTACAGCTGGATGGGGAAAGCAACTAGAACTGCACAAGGGCATTCCAAAAGTCCAAGGGCACATCACAGATCTTTCAATCATCAAGAAATAGAGACCCAGAACTTGGGCTTTTGACTGGGAGTGAAGATCCCAAGAAAAGCAGCTGTTGAGCAGGCAGGTACAGATAGAATCACCTTCATGAAATAAGAAAGAAAAGATAAAAGGTTTCAGTGAAGAACTTGACTGTCTCCTGTGCCACAGCTCGAGGCAAAAAGCCAGTCCTGAACACATGGGTGCTGCTTGGCTGGGAATTTTTTTTCAATTGAAGACACATTATTTGCTTATATTCTAATAGCAGAAGGAGCTGATTTTAATTATTTAGAGCAGTGTAAATTTGCCACAGTGAAAATTATGTGAAGAGAAGGATTATTAAATAAAGTAACAATTCAATAAAGTGTGTTGTAGCAATTATATAAATTATTTTATCATGGACTTCTTTGAAAAGTGATTTTTTTCAAACCAAAGCATTTAGCAACATTCAGAAAATAGCCTATACACTCTAGAAAAAAAAAAGATTTATTGTGTGAGGAAGCAGCATGAGTACAGATTCAAATTTTATTTAGTTGATTAAAAAGCAAGGAAGTGTTTTTCATGGAATGTAACATAAGAGATCCAATAGCTTATCCATGCTACTGTAAGAAATAGCACAATATGAAAACATTCATTAATGACACCTTGCAGGGAAGAACCTGGAGGTCTATTAATATGTTAACTAATAGGGTTGAGCTTCTTTCTTTTCTTTTTCTTTTTTAATATGTTTGTTGTTCTTTGATACATTTCTTTAGAAATAGCACAAGCTCTAAAACATGAAGAATATTGGAAGTCACTTGTCTTACACATTGAATACAAAAGAAGAGTGGCACAAACTACATTTCCCAGGGTGCATTTCTCCAGCTCTCAATTCTGTTCACACAATCTTTTTTTTCATTTTTCTCCTCTCAAACCTGAAATATCACCAGTTTTGTCCCTGCACCTATCCCTAGGCTATTTATGTGAAATAACCTTCTTTGTCCCCTCCAACCCTCACACACATGCACAAGAGAGAGCAGTGTAATTGCTCAGTGAGGGAATTGTCTTACATTCTAGAGAAGTAGCATTGTTTGGTAGTTATAAGTCTAGAGAGTGTAGGTGTTCATTACTAGATATTGAAAAAAACATATTATCTCAACTGTTCACCTGTCTGTCACAATTTCTTTTGCTTCTTGCAAAGTCTATGCATCTTTAACATCTGGAAGGTAACCACTTATTTATTTTTCTGAACTATGTCTTTATCTGTCACAGCACTGCTTTACCACCAAAATCAGGGAAGTTGTACCTCTTTGTCTTGACTGGTGAATGTTCTTTCCCTTTTTCTCTTCTTCCTATGAGTCAATAAAATATGAGACAAATTTTGTTCTTGTTTAAACCCTGTACAGATGCTCAGGACACCTCAGTTTTGTGGTGGTGACTCAACGAACAGTGACACAGAATTGTCTCCCTTCTATGGGGAGAGGAACCCCCTTACTGATGTGGTTGCCTTCACACAAACAGGCCTTTTAGACTGTGTAATTTTAATTCTGATGATGTTGTAAGGATAGCTTCAGCTTCTCTCTACATTCCCCTCCCCACAGGAGTGAAAAGAATTGCTTTCAGAACAAGAGCAGCCATTTCATTTATATTTCTCTTGGTTTCAGCAGGAACAATACATATTTTGTAAAATCATAAAATTATTTGAGTTGGAAGGGACCATAAAGCTCATCTTGTTCCAACTCCCTGCCAAGGACAGGAATACCTTCTACTAGACCAGGTTGCTCAAAGCCCCATCCAACCTGGCCTTGGACACTTTCAGGGATAGAGCAGCCACAGTTGCTCTGGATAACCTGTGTCAGGACCTCACCACACTCAAAGGGAACAATTTCTTCTTAGGATCTAATTAAAACACACCCTCTGTCAGTTTAAAGTCATCACCCCTCTTCCTATCAATATATGACTTTGCGAAAAGTACCTCTCCATCTTTTTTGTGTTCCTTTTAGGTATTGGAAGACCTCCCTGGAGAGTCCTCTTCTCTGGGATAAAAAATACCTATTTTCTCATTCTCTCTTTATAGTAGAGCTCATCTGATCATCTTTTTGATGTCACACTAATATTTTTATTTTTTGGGTCAGACTAATATTTTTTCTTAGCTCTGGCTGCAAGTCAGTGTCAGTGCATGAGTCATGATTCCTTACCTGCTTCCATCTTGTGGACTGGAGAAAATAATCCTATGCTGCTCTTTGCTTTCTGTGCAGTCTTAGTGAAAATAATAGTAAGTCTCTGTTCTTCCTTTCTACCTACTTCCCTACAAAGCAATGTAGATTCTCCAAGCCTGACCTCTCAGGCAGTGTTCAGGAAGATTAAGCAGAACAATTAGTAAAACCAACAGAAGTGACAGTATGCCTCAGTGTGGATGAGAGAGAAGAAATAGCCTTGTCTAAGCTCTATCCCTGGGTTTTGATGAGATTCAACAGCTACTTCAAATGCTTTCTAGACTCTCAATATAACTGCAGTGTGATGAAAATTCTTACATGATGAGTGCTTCTGTATAATGCAGACTCATTATGGTGGGAAGCTAGACTCTCCTTGAAAGACATAGCAGATTTTTATTAAGTATTTCTCTGGTGGTTTGACCTTGGATGGACACCAAGTGCCCAACAAGCCACTCCACCACTCCCCTCCTCAGCTGGAGAGAGGGGAAAAAAATATGTGAGTCTAGATAAAGGCAGTTTAGTAAACCAAAAGCCACATGTGAAAACAAAGGAAAAAAAAAGGTTTTCTTCTTGTCAGCAAGCAATGAATACTCAGGGTGTATTTCTATGAGCTGCTCAAAAGTTAGAACAGACTTTTTATTCACTATCAAGTGGTCTGTACTTCGTCAAGAATAATTTGAGGATTGACAAATCCACAAAATTTGATAGCCACTTCTTTAATTTATTAGATTCTAGCCAATATTGATGAATTATATCTGTATTCAATGATTTGAAACCTTCCGGTTTCATGACATTTTCAAAAATATGACATTTTTTTAGGTTGTTCACTGGTGACAGGCAATCTAACCCTGTGAATCATAGGAAATGTAACTACTATGCAAGCTCTTTATTTGAGAGGTTTCTTTATGTTTCAGTGTGTACAGAATCAAACCCTTCTCTCTTAGTAACTAAGTTTGAAGTATTTGGCAATCTGCACTTAAAATTTCATATTTGCCATTTACTAGAACAGTTTTTTGTTTAATTCCCTGACTTTGAGACTCAAATTCCAATACATAATTCAGGTTTTAGCATTCACAAGACAGCATAAATGAAAACAGAGAAGTAGTTAGGTATAATTTTCAGATTCTGATTACATTAAGAAATCTGACCAGCCGTACCCCTGTGCCACATCTGTTCCACATGTAGATGTATAAACCTAGCAGGACTTCTAAAATGAGAGACAGGTTCCAAGGGGTTGTTTAGAAACCACAGTCTGAATTCATACATTTCAAGGAATCAATCAGTGATGCATTTGCTTTGGTTCCAAAGGAGACTCTGGATACAGGCTAGGCAGTGAAATTATTCCTGTCACCAGATGCTGTTTGTCTGCTTCTGTGCTCTAATTGCTATCAATAATTAAACACAGGTCTCTGATTCATATGCACAGAGGCAGAGATTCTTAAATTAAACATTTTAAAGTCATTATAGTACATTTTATATGTTCAGCTAAACACTGCACTCAGGCTGATTATGATTAAATACACTGATACCAAATTACATATTGATTCCATAAATATCAACAGATACCCAGAACAAATAGGAAGATTCCTAGTAAATAGAAGGAGAATTTTAATTTTAGATGACTAGGGGAAAGAAGTTTATATTTATTCATATATGTTATATTATGTTGCACATTGTGCAAAAAGATGGCATCTCCCAGTTGACCTGCAGAAAACACAAAATAATTTCCATCCTTTTGGAAAACAACAAGCTCAGACGACGTGGTACACCCGAGTCTGTGTGACAGCCACTTGAAAAGCCAAGCTTGAATGCAAATGAAGCTTGCACTTGTTAATCAGTGTGTGACAGGTGTGATCTTTTGCAAAACTATGTCCCCAAAGTTGTTCTCCCTCTCTAAATAGAATGTAGTCTGCGGCGTGCCTGGAGGGAAAAAAACCCCCGGCACTCTTTGAAGCTGTGTTTACCCTTTGGCAGGCTGTACAGTGTGATGGTATACTTTCTTATGATGATTGCTATTAGTCATACTAGTGTCCTGCACAAAGGTTTGGCAGACTTTCAAATGGAGGTATGATGATGAGCCATCTCTGGTGATTCACTCTTTCCACTCCAACCACAGAGGTCACTGCAGTCTGACCCCTAATATCACGTTTGCCAAGCACAGATTGTTTGGAGTCTGATGCTTCTATTCAGACATTATTCATCTTCTTGTCCCAGACCTTTAGGATTGTTGTCCTCTTTTTCCAGAATGCTATGACTTTCTTTCTCTGACTTGTGTTTAGCACTAGAAGAGTACAAACCACTCAAATATCTCTTGGCAAGGGTAGATTTCAAATGCAAGCCACTATCCAAGACAAGTTCTCATTTGAAATCTGAATCTAAAAATGAGTCCTACTCAAAGTTCTATGAACTGTGCTTTTTTTCCTTTGATAAGCTGCAACTGAATAGCTCTGAGAAAGTACAAATCAGGGGAAGAGAATCTTGTTGGACAGAGGTTATTGAAAGACAATGATTTTAGTTAGACTTTGAAAGGCTCCATTGTACTTGCAGAATAGCTCACAAAACTATTTTATCTGTTGCTAGTAGAGTCCTATAAGTGTTAACTCTAGTGAAATATTTGGAAAAATAATATGCCTAAAGCATGGTGTGTGTCATGGCATTTTATAGAAGTTTCATCATTGTACCACTGTGAGGTGGAAATCAGTAGATGACTTTCATTCCAACACACTGGCAAAAAATCATCATAAAATTGCATAATTTAAATTTCTCTACTTCAGCTCACATTTCCAGTCACTTAGGCTCTCTTTCACAGGTTTGGTTATGAGAAGGAAAAATCCTGTCTTCCAAAAAAATAGTTCAGATCCTAAGATCACCATTGCAAATCAGCAGCTGTTTCTAGACTTAACTGCATTTCAGAAAGGAGATGTTGTTCCTCGGGATATGAGACAATTTAACTTTATTGCTTGACATGATATGGGTACTTAAACATAATTGTCTAATGCCATTTGTCATTTTAGATGCACTGGGGGTTTAGGTATATGCCTCCAGCTCCACTCCAAAAAACATAGGTCTCTCATAGTCCTGTGTCATACTGACAAGTCCAGCTAAATGTCTCAGATTTCTAGGATGTTGAAAATGACATTTATGTTGAAGCAAGCTGACTCATTGACACATGTCACTTCTAGTTCATCTGCTGCTCATAGAGTCCCACTAGGTGTTAATGTTCATGGAGCACTTGGAGCAGGAAAATACCCAAAGGGTAGCATGGGTGATGGCACAGTTAATAAAACTAGAAATCTTCAATTAGCTTTTGTGCTTTTTTTTTGTATTGTAGTTACAGGCACTTTTCTTTTGTTAGACACTTTAAGAGGAAAACCAAGCAAAACAGCAATTAAATACAGCTAAAATCCTTACAAAGCCAAAATAACCATTCTTGAATCACTCTGAAGATGTAAGCAAAGTACTATATATTGCCTTAAATCCAAGATGTAGGAATGCAGGAATGTTTTCTAATGGTAAATACAGTATTCTACTGCTTTACAATAGTTCTACCATACAAAAAAATCTGCCAAAAGAAATTTTCCAAAAAAAATATTGTCAGATTTTCTAACAAACTAATATTATTGGTCAGAACAACTTAGTTACCTGCTAAAAACTTCACTTGACATTACTCATTTTAACACCTTATTTACAACTGCTCACAACTTTACAAGACCATAATTCTGTGGACTAAAATACTTTGTGCATGGACTGTACACAGAGCCAGACCATACTAAAATATTGCTGAAATGTTTTGGTCAAAACAGCTCAAATATCTCCTATTATAGTCAAGCTAGAGAAATGTTATTCCATTTTGTTCCCAGAAAACTCATAATTAAAACCATAATAATGCAAGCATTTTCTTTTCACAGCTGTGTGTTATAATCCAGGCTGTGTATTTGACAGGGATATGGCCTTAGCAAACCTCCTGAGTCACTTTCATTCAGTCCCTCCCTGGTGTTACTTAATGAGGTAATTGCGTACATGGGTTCCCTGTCTGTTCCAGAAAACTGTTGTATCCTAGGGATCAGGTTCATGGAATACTGCAGACTGCTGTTTGCAAGATTCTATCTCAAAAGCTGAAAGGTGAATAGTAAACAAAGTTGGAGAAGAGAAAGAAAAAAAATATAATCTGATAACCTAATGAAGTCTTTTTTTTGCAGTGGACTGATGATTAGCGAGCTTGTGAAAAGAATTAATTGAAGGTCCTAAAGTGAGCTCACTCCTTTGTGGACCTGCAGAAAAACAAAGAAGGAAGGGATACCATGAAGGTTTCGATGAGCAGATTTCAAGCATATTGGGCATACTTTTAATTGTCAAAAATCCACTTGGGGACAGTCATGCTTGAGGTGAAAATTCCCTGATGTCAACAAACGATAAAATCTGTCCTCTTCCTCCTCCTGTTCTTAGTATATTTGTGGTGAGAGTAGACAGGGAAATTTTGTGATTTCTGAAAACAGAGAAGTTTACCATCCAGCTTTTTTCCTCACTGAGATCTTCCATTTGTCCTATTACCTCTGTCTAACCACTCATTACAGAATTACATTCTTATGAGTTAAAAGATGTGACAAGCTAATAAAGATTTCTCAAGAAGTTGAGGCAGACCTTTCCTTTGCTCTTCCACAAGATCTTCCTTGTTTCTGCCCTATGCTTCCTACTTTCCAAAAGCCATCTACTTCCTTTCCAAACCCTTCCCTAGAACTTTCCATGTTCCTATTTCTTTTTGTCCTGTCTGTGAGACAAGAGGCACTACACAGGTAGTGCTGTGAATGAGGTGACTGGTCATCTGCCTTTCAGCAGCTGAACTGGCCAGGCAGAACATGCTATTTTCAGCAGCCACATGTAATCCTTAGGCTGTATTTTTGTACATCTCAGTCATGAGTACTTTAATATCTTTCAGATTTTCACTCCTCTGTCCAGTTTGGCCAATATTAGCCAAAGGGTTCAAAGTTATTGTGAGAAAGGGGACTGACAGAGAGAATCAGTCACAGAGACAGAAGTGATGCCATCACATCAGGTTTGTCCCCCTAGGAAATCAGACTAAAATGCTGGACACTTTTAGTATTAAGAAATGTGATTGCTGCCCCAGAGAATTTCCTCTGCCACAGCTTGCTTATATGATGGTGGGCACATCACTTCAATCATCTAAGTATGATTTCAAACATGAAATGCAGTGGAGCTAAGCTGTGGCAACCAGGCTGCAGCAACAAGGGCTTGTGATTTAAAAACATATAAACTGCTATGCAGTACTAAGAACTCTGAAAATATGAGTCCTGTGAGACTGGTGCGAAATCACTGAATTAGGACAGACTCATGGCCTGAATTTTTCTTGCAGGCATTTAAGAAAACATTTGGGTTCTTGAAGTGACATTTGGGTGAAATTTAGAAGATAAGGCTTAGGAAGAAAGTTGGGAAAAACTGTGTTTACCTATTAATACTTGTCACCTGAGTGAAACAGGGGTTCTTAGTAAGGTATTAAAAATTTCTGGATTCTGATCATGTATTTTGCTTCTTTAATTTCCAGTAATTTCTCAAAGCAAAACACACAATCTTTGAATAAAAACATTCCATAGAACTAGGGCTCTCCAGCACAGTTTGGTGGTGGGACTGGAAATGGAGGCAGTAGTATCATGGTCACACATGGTGGTAGCACCAGGAGGTTGTGACTATCTGCTGGCCTAAAACTCACAATTATATCCATTCAGTTCTCACAGCCTACAGCCAAACAAATTCTTAACACAGCCCCAGTCCTCTGTCACCCTCAGGCTCTTTGTCATGCTTTTCACTCCCATGTTCTCCACAAAGTTAATTCTCTCCTGTTACTGTTTATATCAGCTGGCTAGGAGTAACAATCCACGGTCACATGCTTACACTCAGATTATTCTAAGAACACTTTCTTTTGCAAGTTTCCTGTAGGTGCTTAAACAGTATATGCTGGTGTCACATCTCTCTTTGTAAGCAGATTTTACATTAGACAACTGTGTTGTCATTTTTCATTCATTTAACTTTTCTTGGTTACCACTGGAAAGAGGAGATAGCTAAGGGAAAGACATCTATTATGAGCAACAGGAAATAGATTTTTTTTGTGTGTGTCACCTTGTTTTTCAGAAAGATAGAGACAATCCAGCTTCTATTTAATTTCTTTAAGGAAACTATGCCAAGCTGAATTCATATGCATATGGCTAATTAGGCAGAGAACATACTTCCATTACTTTAATTGGAAAGTGAAGCTTTCCATAAAAGTGGCAGGCAAATAAGATGAGACTGGAGAGCCCAGGTAGATCTGTATTGACACATAATCCTCACTATGTATCATACATTTAACTACAGTTTTGATGATTGTGTTATGTATCATCTTATTTTGTGCCTGTAATCAAAATGTTTGTTGTGTTTTCTCAGATAAATCATTCCACTGAAATAGCGCTTTTTTCTTAAAGAGTCAGTTTGTGGCACTCTCTGCAACACCCATCAGCTCACGGTGGAAACTGCTAGCCAAAACATGCTTGCAATTTTAGGGCATGGGAGCATAATAAAAATCAAAAGAGTATGAAATTGGCATTTAAATTCAGATCTGATTCTGCTTCCAAAAATACATGGTAATCTGAAACTTTACCCACTTTTAGTGTTGACTAAACAATTGGTTTTACAATTGAACAGATAATTTAAACCTGCAAGTCCTTCCACTAACTCCCTCTATTAAGCTCCCAATGCCTCTGAAGATATGAGGAGGTCTATCTTAGAGGAGTATTGAGAAATTAGTTAGTGTTATAGAGGTAGTGAGGTGCTAAAATAACAAGTGTCTAAGGAAAATTTCCATAAAAAATATTTTATTGAAGAACAGGGTCTGATTAGCATCTGGTAAGAGAGACCTGAGGCTATATATGGATTAACGAGCAATAACCACTGCTCATTAATAGGCACTGCCCATTCTGAACAAGCCAAAGATCCTGTGGATTGATGCAATTTTGTATGGTATTTTTGATTGTATAAACATGCACAAGACAAGTAAATTCTGTATGCAGATAACCTGGACTCTAACATGTCTGAATATTGAGTGCTGTAGTGTGCAAGATTTGATAAGAGACTTTTCTATATAGTTATTATTTAAATTTCAAGATGAGTATAGAGAGTTTTCTTCAGTAAATTCCATTAATATAGGATCTCATTCTAAGAAACCAGTTGAAAAGGATTCAGGGAAACTAGGTAAGCCCATGAATATTTCCAATCTAAAGAGAAAATTAAAAAATATTATTTGAACTGGTATCTTTGACACATCAAAATTTAGGAGAATTCAAATCTCCCTGTTTGAGATGTTAGTAAATGTCAGAAACATAATGTAGATTTCACCCTGAAACATTGGGCATCATCTGAAAGCATCATAGTGGAGAATATTTTCTGCCTGTTGCCTGTAAAATTGAAAAACAGCAAAAAATGCCCAAAATTATATTGTGCTACTTATTGAATTGACTAAAATTTATTGTTTCCTTTTTTCTCCTCTCATGAGGTAATTAGTCTCTTAAACCAAAATCTTCTGAGAGAATACAGAAAACAACTAGCAACCCAAACACTGTTTAGATTTCAACATAAAAGGTCTGGACTGTTACTTTCCTTTTTTTTTCTNTTTTTAATATTGTAGCAATTGGTTCCTTTAAACTTGTCTGCATGAAGTGAAAGCTGTATCCAGCACCCTTCACATTCTCAGGAATCTCTAACAAAAACAGCTCTTGAGATGTGATGCATACCATATTAAGCAGAAATTCAGTGGAGCAGAATTGTAGTTGTAGTTTCCCCTTTTGGCATGCCAGCCACTTGCATCACTACATTATTAATTTTTTCATCCTTCCTGTCCTACAGAGCTGAACAAACACTTTTTTTTTTTTTCCTTTCATTCTCTCTCACTCCGTGTGCTCTGCTTTTGAATTAGTTTGCAATAAAATTTGCTCAAATTCAAGCTTCAGATTTTATCCAAATAACACTTTAAAATTTTTTACAGATGTAATGAAGAGTAAATCTTCATTTCTCTTTGTCACTGGTTAGTAGGTAAATCATTTAGTTCCATCAATTTACAGATTGTATAGTGGGAAGAGATAACTGTAGAAATAATGGAGGAAGGTATCATTTTCTTACAGCACTGAAGAATTGTGCTCTTCACCATTTGGCAGATTCATAAGGAAGAAAAACAAAGAGATCCAGGCTGACCACTTAAACTCATACACTTCTTTGTAGCACTGATGTAGAAATAATTTGGCTCAGAAAACCAAATGCTATATTTAGTTAAATGAAAGCACTTCTCATAAATGCTTTCATCTGGATGGCGCACTTGGTTTTCATCTACAATTTCCATTTACTTCTGCAGTGGCTCCAGAAGCTCCACCCCACCTTAAAAAATTTAGATTTTACTGACACTGTATTTCAATTTTTCACTTGATGTGTTTCTCTTCCCCAAAGAGCACACAGTGCATTGGGGAAACATCACTTGTTATAGAGAGCAATATGTAAGAGTACAGTATCAGATTTTCAATGGATTTTGGGAGTACTTGATCTTTAGAACTGAGCTCCACACATTGTAATATTAATTTGTCTGCTTACATTGATGCATGTTAGCCTTAAGAACTTCAGTAATAGTTTTCTGATGAAGACACCACTAATTGGACAGTATTTGGGGCCAAATATTTACTTATAAATATGGATTTTTACAGGGTTTTTTTTTGTTCTCAAAAAAAAAAAAAATCCCTCTTTCTTCCTCTCCTATTATTTACTGTTACACCAGTTTCCTGCATCTTAAGCATGTCTTATGTGTGTATGACAGTAAATGTTGCAGCATTTGTACGATTAAACTCTATAAATGTTAACAGCAATACCTTCACTTAGTTATACCATGTAATCCTGGAAGTTCAGACAAAGAGCAGTCTTAAGAATCTGGTATATAATGCATTAGTTGCCCTTGCTAAATCCCTCTACAGTGCAGAGCCTTTAGTCTTGAGTTTCAGAGAATTTCTCCAACGTTTGAACCTCTAAATATTGAATCTCCTGCTAGAGTGATGATAAAATACATCTCCATCCTTTGTGAATTGCTTTAGGCACTGCATTAAGGTTGCCTATTTGATTTCTGACTTAGTACATTACTGCATTGGAAAATTATCAATAGGTCCATTTCTTCCTTTAAATGGTGTTGTTCAGGATATTCCCACAAGAAATAAGAGCACAGGAAAGATTTGAATCCTGTTATGAACTTTCTTGTGGGATGCTCTAATATCTGGTGTCTTAGAAGGCAATAAGATTTTCTAGATTCTTTTGCCTGGTGCACAGTTTTGAATGGATACAAAACAGGTGAGCAAGACAAAGAAATGAACAGGTATTTGACTTCTCCCTATAGCAGGGTAAGTATTTTTGAGTATGGTCAGAAAAGAAAATATCTTACAGGAAGTCCTTCTTATTGTTCTAAGGTTTCTTAAGATGTTCCCAGACTTAAACATAAGTTCATTACGGATTTCAAGATCTGAATTTTAGATGAAAGCTCATAAAACTGGAGTTAAGTGTGATTTAAACGCTTAAATCCCTAGGTTTGCATAGTTTTCAGTCCTTATATTTATTAA
The DNA here is from genome assembly GCA_013397135.1 of Pachyramphus minor. NCBI lineage: Eukaryota > Metazoa > Chordata > Aves > Passeriformes > Tyrannidae > Pachyramphus > Pachyramphus minor. Next base: position 484,100 of record VYXB01002800.1, read on the forward strand.
TTAAATAAAAACATAAAAAGCCTGTCTGTTAATTAAGCTGAGAGTTCTAAAGAAGTCTGAATGAATTTAGTACAAAATTAAAACTAATTTGAGTCTTCTAATGCCATAATATTCTCAAAAATCTCATCCTGACCTTCTCCAGTGATTTTTTTTCCCCCTTACTTGAGCTATACTTCATCTGCTAGTGCTAAGTAACAGGCAAAGGAGATTCCTGACATAAATGTGATTCTGATCCTTTCTCTTATTTTCAGGATTGTTGGTAACAAAACCTTTAATTGAAGAGGAAATGAAATTTTCTTTTCTTTAATGGGCAAAAGCTACCAAGATGACAGAGTATTCTATCTTCTGAGGTATCTATAGATCTGGCTCGAGGTGTGAGAGTTGTTCTGACTCACATGGATTGCAAAGCCTGTGAAACATACACAGGCACAGCAATTTTGCCAGCTCACACATGCTTTTACTAGCTCACACACACTTCACAAACCTTAACACATTAAAACCAGTAGTTTGACAATCTAGCTGTTGTCAAAATACAGTTGTCAACTGAAGTGATATATTGGCAGGAAAAAAATTATCTTAAAAATAGAGAAATAAGATCTGAAATGCCATAGAAATTATTAGTAGCTGCTGCCTCCAAAATCAAAGATTGCTTCTTGCCATCTTGTTACACAAATGTGCTTGCAACCCCCAGAGATCCGATTTGAAGGGACTTTGGAAAGACTATGCATGCAGTACATGCACAGTTGTTCAATCCATGTACAAGTGGATTGAAATCACTCTGGAGTCTTTGATGAGAGAAATAAATTACAACAGGGAGGGCTTTTCTTTTTTACCCTCTTCATCCACCATGTGGAACTGCAGAGAGGTCTTACAATTAAAAAAGGAAAACAAAATAAGTGTCGTTGTGCACTCAGTAAAACACTGTGCAAGCTGCCCCTGTTCTTAAGGGATGCTGATACTGCTTATTCTTGGAAGAACCTTGTCATCAAACAACCAATGATTCTTCTTCTATAGAAAAATCTCTGTTAAATGACTGAAATTATATCCTTCACTCAATCTTACAATCTTACATCAAGACAGGGATTTACACAGTCCCATTAAAGGGGAGAAAAATACTTGATTTTTTTTTTCCCTTCTTGATGAGGAAATGCAACAGTAACTTTGGACTCTGACATAACCTTAAGGAATGGATGCAGCCCTAGAATTACCATGCCAATCTTCATCCAACCTGGCCTTGAAGAACTCCAGGGGTGTAGCATCCACATCTTCTCTGGGCAACTTGTTCCAGTAATCCCTGGGTCATGACCCAGTTTCATGCAGAAAATATTTATGTAGACTTTAATGACATATCTGTAGGTGAGCTAGAGAATTTCTTCAGTTGCATAAATGGCACAGTATAATGATATTTGAGGCACCTGATATTTGAGAACAACCACTGCAGCAGGCAGCTCTGCCCCATATTCAGCTGCTACTCCAGGGTTGTACAGGTGTCCTGTTCATCCTGCCATGTACCCACTAGTTCTGTAGGAAAGTTTAGGGTTTTCAGTGGCTCTAGACACATGTTCAGAAGCAGTTCAACTCAGTCCTAGAGTAGGAAACACTCATCTCTAGATTTGTAGGCCTGAAATCAGATGCCTAGGTGTGGTACATGAGCTAGAGGATGATTCAGTTACCAGAATCCATATCTCTTCTGCCCTTTCAGAAACTCTCTGGTATCTGATGTACCCATGTGGGACTGGTAAACACAGTGGAGAAACTGTGCACCATTCTGCAGCAGAAACTGTAGGTCATGCTGAAGTATTTCAAGTAGCACTACACATTAAAATGCATGAAGCCAAATTCATTTACAACCTAGGGAGGAACAGTAAGTTCCTCTAAGGCCAAATAGGCAGCAAGCTGAGCCTTCAGGTGACAAGTCCAGGCTTGTATGTGTGTGTGTGGCACCCAAAGACATGCCTTCAGGCATTTAAGAAGTGTCAAAGGCTGAGAGATGAGACAGGGAGGGATGTTAGCCCCTTTCTACCGTCTAATTGTGGAGCTAACTGAAGTGGAAATTAAGCAGAGTGTGACTACATAAATCCTTTGTAGATACCTTTGAAGTTGTTTGACTTTCACAAGCATTGATTGCTCTTCACTCCCCAAAAGCAGGGACTGATATGAGTGCTCTTGCTGAGGTTTTATTATGTAAGCATGACTGGAGGGCTTGATTTTCATAGGTCTCAAATACTATTAATTAGTCTCTAAAGTTTGGCACAGGGCAACAGCAGAACTCAGAATTATATACTATTTTTGTAATTATGAAACTGCCTTTAAGTTCTAGGGAAACATTCTACAGAAAGGGAAAGGGACTGTTTCCCCAGCTTCACCTCATACATATAAATTACTGAGTTCTATTTTTAGCTGTTGTTTGACTTTTGGGATGGGGGAAACTTGTTTAGAATAAATCGGGGAGGGTGTGTTTTGGTTTTGTTTTGTTTATGTATTTGGGTTTTTTTAAGGGAGAAGATTAGGTTTTCTTCACACACAGGCTTTGGGATCTAAAGAACAGTGACATTTGACGTGAGGGACCACCTTTTCCAGCCCCATATTTGTTGGAGAACTATCTGCTTTGGGAAGTGTACAGACTCTGTCGCTAAGCAACCACACTCCCTCTGCTTGGAGCAGCAGGAGGATGCTCTGCGCATGCAAGTGCAGGGGTAACCTGGTTTTCAGACCACAGTTGTGATACAGTCACACAGATCACATACTGTGATATTTTTCAGACTGATACATTTCAATTCAGTGTGGACAAAATCTGAACCAACTCCTTTTAGATTCTGTCTCAGCCAAAATTGTTTGAGATCATTGTTTGCTTGAAAAAGTAAGAGTATAATAGCTGTGAGTGTATCTAGTCCAAGTTTGTACTGAAGAGTCTATTGAAAACTGTTTGAACTTTTTCCTGAAATATACAGAATGTTTTCTCACAACAGAGGGAAACATGAAGAACTTACAGCCACAAAAACAAAGTGTCATTATTGTTGCGTGGGACTGAACTGAAAAACAGCCACTGAATTGGTCAGGAAACATACGAGGATTTTTCCCTCTGGCGACTTGTCAGAAGTGCAATGAAGCAGCAGTGAGCTGGTCACGTACCTTTGTGTTTCTACCTCCCACATGGGTGTGAGTTTGTCATCTGGTGCTGATGGGTCTGAGGCGTACACTAGATGGTGCTTGCACAACGCAGGGAGCAAACGTGTGTCTGTCTCAAGATGTGTCAGCAACTCAGTGCTCCACCTCCTCCTCGAGTATCTTCTGTGATGAGCACTCTGTTTGATTAAGTGGAGTCATGTGTTAAATACAGATGCAAAAAAAAAAAAAAAGAAAAGGTTATTTTCTATTTCATTGACCAGTGCAATACAGAGATAAAACAGCTCATTTCCATACTTATATATGTGTTTGCACATGCTTATGTGTATACACAGTCTTGATAGCTCTAAGTTTCCAAAGACAGAGAGCTGGTATTATAAAATCATTTTTTATATTGCTTTAAAGTTATACAAATGCACAAAACTGCAATGAAAGTGAGGTCTCTGTATTCTATGTTTGTACTGCACACAATAACATTCAAGTCTTAACTAGTGTCTAAAATCTAGCATGAACTATCATGAATTTTTGAAAAGGAGAAAAATTTTTTTTTTTAAAAAAAGAGATTTATCATCCCAGTTTCAGCAACATTATCCTCAAAAAGAAAAAGAAAACAAAAAAGAAAACACTGAATGCTGAAGGAAATTATTTCTGTGAACTCTATGAAGACATACAAATTGTGCAAAAGCTTTTTTATATATCCTTGGGACATATGAGAAACAAAGAAGAAGAAAACCTGAATCAATCATTTTTATACTTCCACATGGTACATAAATTATGTATATTTCAACAGAGGAAGTCTTGTGTTTTATTCAAAAATAAAAAGTTTCAAAAATTATTGACAATAATTCAACTCTCAGCATAATATATGTACTCAACCTATTCCAGCTCAAATAGGATAAACAGACTACCAAGATATGCTGTATACTGATTCTCAGTCCTTCGTTTTTAAAGTCCAGACATAGTAACTTCTTACAGTTATCAACCCTCCAGTTGTATATCGTTAACCCCAAATTTTTTTAGGGATCTTGTTTATTTCAGTCATGCCTGGAGGCTCACATACCTGGAATGGGGTCTCAAATCAAATGTAATTACCTTCAATGTATGTACATTTTGAGAAAGGCTGGATTTTGGACAGAGACAGGGAAGTAGATAGAAAGGATGGGGGAAGGAGGACTGCCAGAAAGGAGAGAGAAGCTGTGTGAGAATTGCTTGGATTGCTGCCAACATGTGAACCCAAAGACTCCAAATCAAATTGTGCTGCCGAAACACACCAAAA